>JAPDEO010000056.1:0-252913 GCA_027569155.1 Aspergillus haitiensis
CCCCCCCCCCCCCCCCCCCCCCCCCCCCCCCCCCCCCCCCCCCCCCCCCCCCCCCCCCCCCCCCCCCCCCCCCCCCCCCCCCCCCCCCCCCCCCCCCCCCCCCCCCCCCCCCCCCCCCCCCCAACATGGTGGTCTACGATGTCCTGTGTCCTAGTTGTAACTGTTTAGGATATTCTAGTAATCGTTATTGCAATCTTTGCCATACCGCTGAAAGGTAGGGTTCATTCTGAGGAAGATCTCACACTAAGAACTATATATATGCTACCTATGCTGTGAAGATTTTTGTTTCGCCACAGCAACCCAATTGTTTTTCCCTTTGCGTTCCACAAAAGCATTCAATCAGATATGTGGATCATATCTCAAAATGATCGAATAGAAAATTTTTGATACCAGGACGATCCAACAAGACTGCAAGAAAAGAAGAATCAAGTGAAAAAGAAAAGCCTAAGAGAAAAAAAGAAATATCCTCCCCGACAGGGAGTCGAACCCTGGTCTCCCGCGCTCGTTTCTCAGTGTGAGAATGACAAGCGGAAATCATGACCGTTAGACCATCGAGGATTGGATGAAGGGTACTTGGATAAAATTGCCTATATAAAGAAAATGGATTAATAGACTTGACCTAATTGGCGGGGGAAGAAATTTTTGAATTTATGGGGTGCATCTGCCACGCTTATACCGCGAGAAGCCAAGGTAAGCTGAGACCACTAAACCATTGAGATCCACCATTTGTTACTGGGAATCGCCAGGAGAACAGTAAGCAACAATCCTTCTCGACCACGAGGAGAGGTTGAACTAATGTTAATAAGTGCCTTCGAGGTAGACATTACTTACTAACAAGCACAAAGAACTTGTCACCTCACGTGCAAGCCATTAGAATTACAAACCCAGATCCTGGACACAACGTCGATTTCCCTCTCTATGCAACTAAGATGCAATCATGTACTGTATCTACATCAGGTACCTGGTCGTACCAAAGAAACATGCAGACACAATCCTACATACGTAGATGTGAGCAGTGAATTATCTATAAGCTGACATTATGAATAGATACTTGCTAATGCTGGTTTGGTAATGTCATATTGTATGATGGAACGATGGTAACACATTTGGTATACAAGACTTGTTGAAGCGAGGGAGGGGGTTGGTTATAAAATACTCAATTTTTAATGTTGGAGCATCTTACTCTAATAGCCAAAATATTTGCAGTGTAACATCTCCAATCCTCGATGGTCTAACGGTCATGATTTCCGCTTGTCATTCCTAACAGGAAACGAGCGCGGGAGACCAGGGTTCGACTCCCTGTCGGGGAGATGATTTTTTTTTTTCACTCTTTTACTTATCTTAATTTTTCTTTCCTCAGCTGAATGTATGTATACATTGCCATCACCAGGGCAGAGCGATATACCTTGCCCCTGTCCCCATCTACCGCAACGATGCCCTCGATGATAACCCGGATATCTGGATGGAGAACGGCACCTGCAGGAAGGGAGGAGATGGGGGTGCTTGGATGCGGAGATTTGCTAAAATTTCGGAGATGGCCATGGTGAAGCCCACTTGTACGAGGAGAATAGACGGAGGCAAAGACGTCATTCGGACACTGGGAGGCACTTGTATCAGGCCAATCACGGGAATTATTGTATTCCAAAGTCCAGAAGATAGTTCCAGTGGAAGAAGTCAAACTATAGAATCGAAAGAAGAAAATTGGGGGGAAAGAGGGAAAAAGGAAAAAGTGATAGCGTACGTTCCAATGACTTTCTGATTTAAGGGGCCGGCAATTAGATGTCAATTTTACTAGTCGCCATGTCCGCATTCTGGGCAAGAATAAGGTCGACGCTCCTAGAACCGCGCTGGCCACACTTAGGGCTGACTTGTAGACACCTTATTGCCAGCTCATATGATATCGACAAGAGAGATTCGGAGACACAGACCAATACTGAGCTCTAAATTTGGCCCCCAATATAGAGTTGGAAAGAGCACCAACGGGAGCTATACAGGACGTGGGCAGCATAGATCACCAGCGCAAGGCTATTGAGAGTTTGTGCTCATGGAGGTCAAGAGGCAGAGGAGAAGGGCCATTGATCTCTGCTAGCTGATCGTCCATCATATTGTATTCGTCACTCCGGTTCGAGTCCTAGTTACTATGAGGCATGTTGGAAAGAAAAGCAGACTCAAGTTGTAGAAGTGGCATATGGGAGCTGTGAAGCAAGCTCATGCAGCCTATGTTCAGCTGCAGTTGGGCGCCTGATAGGGCGGACCAAACATGTTCAAGACAGGGTTGATCTGGGTGAGGAGTGGGGATGCGCGCATCTGTATAGAAGCATGGCAAGCGGGTGGCACAGGCTATACCCCAGGTCGTTAGCGAGAGAAGCTATCCCAAAAGGCTCCCAAGGTGCGAGTAGATAGCAGCAATACTGGCCTGGCCTCAACGTGTGGTAAGCCAGACTTACATCTAATTATAACTTATATCTATTGCCTAAACCTACTCTCAGCGTGCTTTAGCTAGCTACGCATTGATATAGTCCCATCGCTTATAGGGCTCAAGCTACTAGCATCCTCCATCGCGCGGTTATAGTACACATCTCTGCGACTAAAAAAGTAATATTATTTCACAACTTGGGCCCTAAAGAGAGTAACATGACTACTCCTAAGTCGTCGCTTCACGTTTACCTGTCCCTGACGGATTGCTTTTGATAAATGGTAAACTTGCTCACCTAAACAGGAGGCTGTAAAGAGAGAAGGTATAATATAGGTAGTTATAGATACATACCCCTTCGTTGTATTTCTGTGATAAGCAATTGTTACAGTTGTTAACTATTTTTTGAGACTAACTATTCTTTGCTTGATAATGTCAAAAGTTGCCCCTCAAAGCATCTCCAATCCTCGATGGTCTAACGGTCATGATTTCCGCTTGTCATTCCAACCAGGAAACGAGCGCGGGAGACCAGGGTTCGACTCCCTGTCGGGGAGATTTTTTTTAAACATTCTTTTTTCCCCCCCTCTATCTTGGTTTTTTTCCTTGCAGTTGTTAGTTAGTTTTAGCAATCATCCACACACCGATTTTCAAACATTTTTTTTTCTCCGATGTTTATTGGCAAAACAAGACGGGATGGCGTCGGATCATGATGAATCAACCCGCTTCCGAATCCCGACTTTATCCCGAGAGCGAAAAAGATATTAAGTTCAAAGTTGAAACATCAACAACCCCTTTCCGTATTCTCGGCAAAAGATCCCGACTCCCTATTCGGCTTCCGAAAGTCTCTCTTCCCCCGGGTATTTCCGGTCCTATCCCCCCGGGTATTTTGTCCTACCTGGGTACATGAAATTCGCATATGATATCATTCCACGGTAGCGGAGCGCAACCGCCCTACTCCGAGTGGTACCTACCTAGGTAGTATTAGTGGGGTGGGAAGGGACTGGTGGGGAGGGGGGAGGGAAGAAGGGGGAAAGTTGATTGATGATTTTGGAACTCCAATTTGGGATTGTATTTTCCGGAGTCTTGTAGTTAGTGTGGGGGGTTCCTCTTGTGGTTTCATCCCTCTGTATAATGAGTTAATTAGTAGCGTTAACAATACACCGACTGCGTTATTTATTCATTACTGGATCGGTTAATTAGTCTTGTCTGCATTTCTTTGTTATTTATTTGGTTGATTAACTTTTAATTTTAAATTTTGATTAATTTTTTTTTTTTTGTTATTAGATTAGAATTTTGAGTTTGAGTAATTGAACTTTCATTGTATTTTATCTCTTTTTTTTTTTTTTAATTTTTTTTTTGTTTCATAGGAATTGATCAAGGAGATGCAAAAGAACAATTAGCCACAATCAAAGAATGGGGCTAAACCTATTGGATAGAAACTTGGCTTGCTACAGTTGTCGGTTATCCAAGAATATGTGATGCAACGAGTGATAAACTGCTAAGGTACTATTACTTCCTCATCACCATCATAATAATAATGATAACAACACATCTGCTGAAAGTTCCTCCTGTCCTACTTGGAACTTTCTCCCTTTGTATTTTCTTCTTTAGCCCAACTTGGTGGTTGGTAAACTACATGAGTACGGTGGGTGTACATGTATCTGGCGGGTATGTAGGCATGGTATTCCACAGCCCAATTTGTTCCCTACTCACTACGCAGTGAGAGCTACATCAGCGTATATATATGCATTAGAAAAGTTCCCAAGGACTCTAAAACTGTAGAAGTCCCAAGAGAGTATAATGATACCCCGGGGCTTATATACTCTTTACAAAGTATGATAAATTCCCATATACCGTGGATGGGATATGAAGCAATGTGTCTGATGAACTCAGAGCACTGTATTACAAGATCACTGTCCAGCTTTTGAAATGAACATATTAAAAAGAGAGGGAGGAAAAAGCCTCGCATTTGAAGTGTTGGACATATTTTTACAAATACGCCCAGCAAGCTCCGTCACTTATCATTCGTAGTTGCTTGAATATCTAGCTGAAAATAAAAGGTGGTGGTGATTCCACTATTTCGGGTATAGGAGACTCACGCGGGATATGTACCTCACTTGTTGGTTGTCAACCATAAGACAGCGCCTATATAAGAACTAACCTCAGCCCCTGAAATTGGGTATAGATAGGTTTGGGCATAGGTAGTTACCTACCCCGTAGTGAGTATTTAAGTGTATAGCTAATCTGATTGGCTAATTATATAGATCTAGGTAGGAGTAATCAGCTTAAGTTGTTTTGAAGTTTAGTGGGAAACCATACCAACGATAACTGGTAGGATAGAGCAGATAAATTAAAATGCAGGGAGACTCACAACTACATAATAGATTTGAAATGATATTGTGCCTCCAAGCTCACTTAATAATTTTCAGAGACAGGCGGAAGGAAAGAGAAAGAGAGAGAGAGAGAGAGAGAGAGCCTTCACCTACCTACCGAGAGGGTAGGCAACTATCCATATCGGTTGACATACCTAGGTAATAGAGTAGTCGATAGAAGAACTCAACTCGAACAGCCCCCCCCCCAATTCTGTGGTGTCAACGAGGCACCTGGTATCAGAATAGTTTCTGATACTCCCGAGGAGAACATAATGGGCTTAAGTTGTAATCTGGTCATGACACAAATGGACTCGTCAGAAGTTGGACGTTCAATGCGTCGATGGCGATGCATAAAGGTTGGAGTTTTTTTTGAAGAGTAATGCTGGGTCGTCAGGGTATTCGAATTGAGACAGATGGTCCCATCCATATTGTGGGCTGAATGGGAGAACCAGGAATAGTTTGTTACTCATGCTGTGTGGAATCGTAAAATCAATTTTACTCCAACGGAAGCGACAGGGGGACCTGCCTTACTAACTATGAAATATATACACATCCTGGATCTCTTTTTTTTTCCAACCTGCGACCAGATTAGAGCAGAAGGAGTGAGTGCCCCAGCATGATCCTTTCGGACCGGCTACAGCAGTTGGACCAGATCAAGGAGCAAATCACCGCTCTCCCAGGCGTAATCACAATACGAACCTACAGGATCTAGGGTACTTGAGCGGCGCTATTCCAGTAGCCTCGTCGGCCTTTAGGTACCGTACATTCTTGTTGGCTTGGATTTGACCCTGCACTATGGCCCCCGAACGGGCTCGGGGTTTTGCTTCCTAATCGGGGAGTTATCCAACGCCGTACTATCCACCCTCGGTGTAGATCTCAGATTGGGGCGAGAGGCTGAGTACGAATGGGGTTGGGCACCTGAAGCTAAAAAAATACTCTGTATCTGAAGATAGAATATGGAGTATGTAAACTGGAGCTAAAATTAGCCGCCAAGAAACCCCTAGAGAGAGAGATTCAGCCTCACCCCCCACATTTGGTTAGATGATGCGCCAAACGTAAGCTTAATGCTTGATCCAAGCCTCCAAAAAATAAAGGGCAGGGTCCACTGATATTCGCCCCTGTACCAAATGTATTTATGCTATAATTCTGTAATTCATGAGGTCATGGGTCCTTGGTGGTTGATGGGTAACCCACGGCTTACCCGAAAAAGCAATATGGCGAGGTCTAGCGGTGATAGTCTGGAAGCTAGCTGCATCAGGTCAACGAAATCAAACCGACCAACCAACCAGCTAACATCACGGCACCCTCCAGTGGCTATGCAATCTGATCTGCGCATCCTCTGCTAACGCCAAGTCTGGAGAGTATCGGGTTTTCCTGGCCCTCGTAGCAGGCAGCAATCCATAAGGCCAGCCAAAATGGCTGAACGTTGGCGAATTGCGGGCCTGGGGGTCTGGAGCCGCAGACCTGTCATGCGCAATGAGATGGCTTGGCCATGGGTGGAATGTCCACACCGGCCTCTCCGTCAGCCAAAAGTTGAGCTTGCCAGCAGTCTGTAAATCATGTTCCAACAACACGCATGTTCCTTACTAGTCGAGTATTTCTATACTGTAGATATCATCATTGTAGAACCTGACCAGTGATGACAGCACACCGAATGACGTAAATGATGTTTGGGAAAACAGTTATAAATATCTCCCTGCTTTCTCTCCTTCAAGCTCGTCCAAATATCTTCAACTCCCCCTACATCTACAGCAACCTCAGAACAACCCATCTGACACGCCTTTTAAAAACAAAAACACAAATTGCCTTTCCCCCTCCTGCAAACTGCCACCATCATGAAAGCCTCATTGTATCTCGTCCCTGCTCTCACTTGCGCCGTCTGGTCCTTCAAAACCGATGTGGAGTTCCATCCCGAGTACAGCGAGGTTGATATCGGGGAGGGCCTATACTCCTGCGATGACTACATGAAGCTCTACGACCAAGCCAAAGAAGACTGCCTTTCAATCGGGTGCTCCGTCACCAACGAGGCGTGCGATGACCAGGTTTGCGCAGCCATCGACGGCACTACGAACCAGGGCGTGGAGGATGATTTCAAGGATTACCTCGACCAGCTGAGGATCGTCGTCGAGGGATCATGCAAGGAAGACAAATACGTTGACTCTTACTGTACCCCCTCGGGCATCTGCAGTAATGTGGAGAGAGTCAGAGTTCAGATCCCGTCGTTCCTCGGCACTTCGACGGCCGCGAATAGTGGTAAATTTCTTGCCAACTACAAGGTCACCTTCACCAAGGAGACAAAAAGCACGTGTACGACTATCACGACCTTGGTCAGCGCTGGTCTCGGTGCTCTCCCAGGAGGCAGTCTTTTCGGTGCGACTGCGCTGGCGTGCAAATAATCAAGAAAAATTTTTGGGAAGCAAAGAACTATAGACGGAGCTTGGTTAAGGGTGGGGAGGTGCAAAGTAGCTGGGGCTGTGTTTTAAGAATAATAGATATCAAACTAGTTCTTATAAAGATATAAGTAAGAATTTAGTTTTATATTTAAAATATTATATATAATATGATTACTAGATTTTTAGGGGCTACAAACACAAAATAACGATCCAATCTGGGAAACCACATGGAAGACTTACAGCTAGACTTGACTTCAATGAACCAAGGTACTTTCGAAGCAATTCTCAGAATGCCCTGGCTCAAGAAGTATATATAACCTTGTCATTGACTCGACAAATGGAATCCTGTCAATAAACCTGAAGAAGCTATGAACAGAAAAGCGGGAATGACTAGAAGAACGGCAGTTGAAGGTGGAACTAACCAAAAAAAAAAAAAAAAGCCTGCCCAGGAACCAGGCGTACCTAGGTGTTAACGCAGCTACGTACAGGCCACAACTGGTTATCTACCTAAGCCAAATACGCCAAAAGTTTTTGGCTTCCGTGACGACGACCACTGCGTGTGCGGTGCACACGAAACTGTTTACTCATGTGCTAGCGGACTGTCCACCTTTGAGGAAAATTCGAATAGAGGTACATAGGGAAGTGGTGGACGCGCTCAGAAGCGCCTCGAGCCTGCTGGGAGGCTTAACTGAAGGTAAGAAAGGTAATCCAGACATTATCCGGTATGTATATTATTATTATATTCCTCAGGCTTTTCGTGGCCATCGGCCGCATGTAGCTCCCCTAGCAAGTAAATACTGAAGTTAAACTACATTACCAAAAATCCCCTCAACTTTCATTCCACTGTTTCACCTTCAAGTTTGGCGGGTTGGATCAATGGACATCAACGACCAGGGTCACTTACTGTTCTCAGAGTATATTGCAAGGAAAAAGAAAAAAACGGAGACGATTGATCCGAGGATAATAACTCCGCTGACAACAGCTTGACTAAGAATGAGTCGCTTCTTGCCCAGCCCCCCTGCTGGCTCAAAGCGTCGGTTGAGAGGATCCAGGAAGCAAGGCTGGCTCCTGAACAGACTGATGCTGCTGCTGACGCTATAAGTTGAAATATTAGTCAAGAGTCCATTGTTGATTCTTTTTTTGCCAAACGTCGACCACTATGGTCTTTGCTGTAATAAAATATACTCCAAACGAGTCTCTACTAGAAGATCCCGGAATCATACCTTAACTTGGCCTAACCTGCTAACTTACTTAGTGTAACTTAAGGCTCTAATTTACTTCACGCCGGATCTTATCTCTACACTTTTCCCCACCTCATACAAGCTGAGGGAAATCAAGCTAGGGAACGATCTGCTTGGGAAATAGTCGGTTGACCGGGCCAGTCATTCTACCAGTTAGGTATTAAAAATTGAAAGCCATAAAATGTGTTGATAGGCTAGCTGGTTGGCGTTCTGGGGACCCCTTGACTCTTGGGATATCCATAGCTGCTCCCATGGACATCTAAACTTGTGCTGCCTTTTCGACCGAGAAAGCCCACCAAAAATCTTTTGCCGTGATGGCGGAGCGCGATCAATTCCAGCAGAGTCCTACTAGGGCAAAAAGGCGGTGGGCATCAGAAGGAAGAGTAGCCCGACCTATTCGTCTCTTTCTTGATGGCAGTGCTGGGTTTGGGGGGTGGGAGTGTGGCGGGCAAAGGTGGAGAACCGGGCAAGAAGAGGATCATTAGTTGGGTGTGCAGTTTATTGAGGTTTCCTTGCTCAGGGCACTCGGCCTTTCGCTCACCCGGTGCTCAGTGATCGCCTCAGGCTGCTCAGGGCGTGCTCAGGGCGTAAGGTACTGAGATCTACCTACCTTACTCAGTGAGCAAAAAGCGGCGAGGGGTGAGCACTAAAACGGAAAGGGAAGGCCATCGACCATCCTAGAAAATCAAGTACGTATGTATCTGTACAGACTTGATTTTCTAGAATCAACGTGACTTTCCCTATCATGGCTGACTGGTGAGTGCCAACAGTCCTCTATCCGCGGGCATGCCCTGTTCGATGCCCTGCCGGCGTAAGACTAAGTTTCGTGGCAGCACCCTAGCTCCCAGAAAGAGCCCAAGGAGAATGGCTGCACGCTCACGTGGCATCCCGTATATTGATTTTACCGTGGAGGCGCCAAAGCTGAAGCGCCAGCTGGAACATGCCAGAAGTTAATAACAAGCGTTGGATCGAGCAGGTCAACGAAGCAGTGAGGAGTACACGGCACTATCACGCGAGATAGAAGGGCTCATGGCTCTGGTCACACCTAGCCAATCCCTGCGGCAGCCAAAAAAAAAAAAAAAAAAAAAAAGAAGACGCCTGAAGCGATAGTTCCCTGGTGGTGTTCACTCCAAGGTACTGCGGATTAATGCGCCATTTGCTGGATACAAGGGATTTTTGCAGAGCCTGTCCTCTCTTTCGTGGTGGAATATACGTCTTAGGAATTATGTAGCCTGAATATGGTCAATTTCATTTTAGATGATGACGGGATTGATGCCCAGTCCGTGATAGAGTAAGATGAGTAGATCGTCGCTATGGGCAATACTAACTCTGGACAACCCCGATCGACAAATGGTAAAGACAAAGTTTAGAGTATGATAACCTGAGTGCACTGTAGCGTACCAGGGGTGACAGCGTCTCTTGATAATTCAGGTAAGTTGTTTTGTTCTGGACCATTGCACCCGCGTGCTGGCTAAGCGGCCCTTAGTTTCTCGCCTGTCACTTACCCGGCCCCCAACCATCATGTTGTAGCTCAGAATCTGAAGATAGATAGACTCTGGTAATAGACAGCAGGGGCCCATTATTCGCGCTGAGCCGCTCCCCTTTGCTGATAGGACGTTCGAGCTGGGATTTTTTTTTTTTTTTAACATGAGAGGGTGTTTGTGTGCGGAACGCGACTAACGTCTGCGCTAGCCAGATGCCCGTCTAATGTCCGTTCTTTCCCAGGCAAGTGTCGTGGCCATGGTTGTTAATAGTGATCGAGCGTGTTTTACCCGGGTATCTGACATGATGACTATTCTCGCGATATTCCCGTGTCTTATCAACCCACTGGTATCACGTTTGGTTGGAACTTATTGGCAGGAAAATACTCCTGGTGAGGGAAAGACTATACTGATGGGCGATAGTGTAGAATAATTAGTGTACAGTAGATTGTCCAGCGTTGGGAAGTGCCCAAACAGAAATCACGGCTTCTCTGTCTTCCATGTTGTAGCTATATTTCTGACAAGGAGATAGATGGGACTTCCGAAAACCGGTGTCACCGTCATAGTCTCTTTGATTCTTTGAAAGTATCATGCTAGCCCGGACATAGTTAAGAGATCATCGCATAATATCATATGAGTGGTGGAAGAAGATAAACTTAACTATTAACGGACTAGCATGATGATTTTGAAATAGAATCGAAGAGTATAAGACGGTGACACCAGTTTCCGGAAGCACTGTACGACGGCGAGGATAATAAACTAATCTAGGCAGACCTTAGCTTCCCTGACCATCGGGACATGGACGGGTGCTAGTCCCCAGCACCGCGTAGAGGTGCCTGCCTCCAGCTAGGGGGTCTTAGAACGTTGTTCTAAGAGCAAATGGATCTCTCGCGTAGCGACCCAGGGCACAAAATATACGACATGGGGCTTATGGCCATGAAGGGAGCACACTATTGCGCTTTGCGCATTCCAGTGAGTGAGGCTAAGAAGCCTGATCCTAAAGAGAACATGTTTTTGGCGACCCCTGCTTTATATTTACGGTTGCATGGCGGCATATTCTGTCCATGGACGCAGTCGTAGGGGACAGTATTTTCCAATAGGAGCAGGAATTTTGCCTGTCATGGAGCGAGACGGTGTTTGGGCTCGGAGTGGCGTCCAAAGGAGATCGTGGCAATGTTGGATGAACTCTGGAAAAGTCGTCGGTCAGTTGCGTTCCCTCTGTTGCCTCTCCCAGTCCTCTGCCTGCCGTCTCAGCTCTGCTTCCTGTCTTTGGCATTCTTCTGCCCGCTTCCTTTCCTCCTCTGCCTTGAGGAAAAGCGCCTTGTAGTCTGGAGAGCTGTCCCCACTCATCTTTATCGTGACTAAGGGAAGAGTTAGATGGGAAACTCCATAGCAAGGCTATTGGTCAGGCTCCCTATCATCGAACGTCAGCTGGGGGTTGCTTGGTGAAAGTATTTTTCCGTGAACATGTAGATAGTGGAGAGCCCCTGTCCACTGATTACGTACCAGGTAATTCCCTAGGACCATGGCCATCCCAAAGTTTTGACTTCCTGCGAGTCAAATATGGCTTCGACGTTTTCTATATCACGCTCCCCCTTGTATGGAAAAACGACAGATAGTACGGTCATCTCGCGTCCCTACTCATACCGGTACCGTATACAGAAGCACGTTCGAGCCACGAAATACAATATTAATCGAAAGAGTACCTAGATCTATTGGCCTGTTCCACGTTCCTCGTTAATTGCCTTTCGTGAGCCGCTGGCAACTGATACTCGAGATGGGAATCACTGTATACTACATCTCATTCGACTAGACCATCCGGAATCTTCCCATTGAGTTTCAGACCCCAATACAAACAAAATAGCGCACCCACAGACTCGAGCAAGTGCTCCCCACCAGTGGGTTCCAGTGATTAAACTGCGCCGCCGTGATCCCCCATTGCTGTTGAATCGTCCAGCAGGTGTCCCCGTCCTTCACCTGGTAGTATCGTTGACAGTTGTTGATGATGCCCGGCATGGGCTGATGGAGCTCTGTTGCCACACAGTAGTAGTATCCTGTTAAGAGGTTCGAGCACGTCGACCCCACGGCGGGATTCCAGCGGACGAACAGGGGCAGGGAGTTGATGTAGGGGTATTTGCTGTGGATGATCACGTCACATGTATCACCAGCTTGTGCCTTGTGGTACTTGGTGCAGGTCTGGATCATACCCGATTGGGTTGGGGAAGGGCCTGATCCTGTCGTGGTGGTGGTGGTGGTGGTGGTGGTCGGGGAATCTACGACGGAAAGATTATTTACAATCCCAATCCACCGGGATTGTTAACATGAGGGGTTTACTTACCCGATGTCCCGACGCAGACATAATTTTCCAGCCAGAGGGCCCCGCAGGACGACCCGACAGACGGGTTCCAGTGGTAGAAGTTGGCTAGTGAGATTCCATACTTGGTAGCAATGGATGCGCAGCCATCACCCGACTCCACCAGGTGGTATTTGTTGCAGGTCTCGATGATCCCGGGTTGTTGGGGGGTCGGACCGGTAACGCCTGCGCTGGTGGTGGTTGTGACTGTTGTAGAGGACGTCGTGGGTGCGCCAGCGACGTGCACGCAGATGTAATAGCCGAGCCAGAGGTTCGAGCACCCTGTGTGATCGACAAGCGTATTAGATGGCACGGATGACAATCGCGGATGAGAAGGGCAAAGGAAACTAGGAAGGAAACATACCAGCGTCGATCTGGCTATTCCAGCTTCGGAGCTGGGCGACGGTGATACCATGCTCCTGGGCGATAGTGTCACAAAGGTCTCCCGATGAGATCTTATAGAAGCCATCGCAGTTGTCTGCAATACCCGGCATGGTGGGGGTGGGGCCTGTCGCTGAGGTTGTCGTGGTTGTTTCCTTCGTCGTGGTAGTGGGAGGCTTCGTAGTGGTGGTCGTCGTGGTGGTCGTCGTAGTCAGTGTCGTGCCCGGGGGGTCTATGACCGTCCCCATGACGCAGTATGACTGGGTTGGATCTAGAGCAGGACAAGTGACGCCGGGGTTCAAGGCCTGGAAATCACTGATGGACAGTCCCCAAGCACCTGCAAAGCTCTCGCATGTATCTCCGCTACCAGGAGTCATGTTAAAGATGCAGTCAACGCCACGGCGGACCAAGGCCGATGCCAGGGCAGGGACAAGCCCAGCGGCAAGCAGGTGGATAAGCTGCATGATTGCGAACGCTGTGGGATTCCTCTAGAATATATGGGAACGAATGTCAGTAAGAGGATAGTGCAGGAGGACAATCGGCCTCCCTATACAGCCTGATGACTCGAGTAAATGAGATGCTGCCTCGTAGTGCTGAGGAGGCCCGGTCTGTGGGAAGGTTTATATAGGATTCTGGAGGAGGCATTGGGATTGAACAGTCTCTCCTCCCTTCTCCGAAATCCTGCTAGACTTTCTGGCCCTCGCATCTAGCGTATTCGGCTTCATTTCTTCCTGTCCTCTGTTTGGGATCGTTGACACCGTGAGACCCTCGCCTCCGTGCTCCATTACGCGATGTTTTCATACGGTATGAGAAATTCCTAGTGGACCGGGCCGTGGAAAGCGAGCTGGGACTATCTGAAAAGGGAAAACTGCGTGTCAGGCTCAGCGATGGAGCGGTTCTCCGGATCTCTACGGAGTACTCCAGGCCAGGATGGAGTCTTGCTTAACCGGTTCATCAAACTCGTGGCGTTGCCAAGTCCGCCGCTCATTCTCGGAGCTCCTCTTCGCGTAAACAAACGTCGGCCAAGTCTGGAGGGTCATCCGGGCCCGCTCGAGTGGACGCCTCGCCGACAAAGCGACTACGGTAAGGCGGACGATAGTGCAGGAACTAACTAACCATAGTAATATACCCGGCTTGGCGGTACGGTAACATACATACAGAGTAATTCCTTGAACACGCACCTGGTGGTTATACGGTGATGTCTGTGCTAGGAAGGGTGCTTTAGCGAGGATATTAACCTACAGCGCGGTACTTGACGTGTAGATCTACAAGAACTCCCCCTTGAGGGCAGATTGAATAGCCCCTAAGAGGGTATGAGAAACGATGTAACCCCTCCATCCTTGGCAGTGGGGGACTATCACAGCGACTCATCTCCTGCTCAAGTGATGGTGCCAGACCGACCCTTGGCGTTTTATTATATCCTCAGCATTCTCCAAGATTTCCTTTCCCTTCCCTGACCGTCCTCCGACCACGCTCTTTGACGGTTCCAGATTCCTTCTTTGTTTAACAGTTGGGGCCGTCTTCTTTCGTTGGCTACCTAATTTTACGCTCTTTCCTCAGTTACATCGTCGGGTGTCGAAACATCGCCCCATACAGTCTCCTCCTACCCCTCCCGTTGTGTTGTCCCTCATTTTCAGCATGCGTGCCTCCCTGGGGAGCTGGCTGCTCCTTATCTGCTCCGGTGCACTTGTAAGTGCTTCGGGAATTTTAGAAGTGGACCTGCTGTTCCCCCGTAATGAAACCTATGCACCCACCGAGAAGTTTCCAATTGTCTTTGCGATCCAGAATGCTGAGCTCGCGCCTCTGGTGGACCTGTCAGTTGCCTTTGACATCAGGGACCGGAATAATGGCAGTGAGATCATTCACTCAACTACAAAGTCAACCTGGTCGAATGAGACAGCTACAGATCCCTTCTTATACTATACCTTCCGCTCGGATTTCCAGATGGAAGGTCACTGGAGCATAGTCTGGAGAGCCAACTGGAAAAGCTGCAATGAATATGCCTTTGCCGACATTACCAACATGGACCGCGCCAACATGATTCATAACACCTCGGGCGCCTTTACCATCTTCACAACTGAGAATGGCGCACCCAAGGTCGATCTGGTCTCTGCTACAGCCAACAGGTCCTGCCCGGGTGAATTTGGGGTTCCGATCAATGTGACAGACCACACCATCCCAGTGCCTACACTGGAGGATTGGGGGAATAGGGACGTCTGCGCCGTGGTGGAATCCTCACCCACCCTCACACCGGATCCATGTCGGGTGAATATTACCCCTGCTACGGTGGAAAGCATGGAAGCCGATTTTCGATGCAGGGGCGTGCTCCGACCAGAAGACTGCTCACAGGACGGGGAGGGTGCTGCCCAGAAAGTGGCGATGATCGGGATGTCTTCCGTGCTAGCTGCATTTGGGGCGGTTGGGTTGATGGTTATGCATATTTGAGTGCTCTGTATGTCTCGACACTTTGCTTTGCTCTATCGAGACTGGTTCATGTACACTAGCATCATGGGTTCTTGGCAGTTGGCCTCTCACCCATAAGATATATAAGTCCCGTTAAAACCCCCCTACTTCGTATAGAAAAGCCTCGCATCGTGGGCCTGAGTATTTTTGCCCACGGAGAACTGGGTGACTCGCCGATACAGAGCTCAAACGTTGGCCTGTTCAGCCATGCTGGGACTCCAGCAACAACCAGCACCGCAGCATCCGTGGCCGAGGGAGATGGGGGGGGGGATGACTTGTAGAGCCTGGAAAGTGTGGGCCGCTATGCTACCAAGGTACAAGAAAAGGTGCTAATAAATTGACTGCAGGATGTTGAAATGCCCAGAGGCGCCGAGTATACTCTGTATGTGCGATTCGGGTAGTGTGTGGTATGATTACATCGTTTACTCCGGGTAAGCGGATTAGTATATGCGAGCGCAGGAAGGTCCCACTGTATAGGTGGAGGGTTAACTTCCTCTTTTTTGCTTTCCCTTGTGTTTCTGCCTATAAACTGCCACATCTTAATGCCGAATATCTCCGTATTAGCTGTTTTAATAGTGTAGGCACCAGGTATATCTTACAACTAGCGTAAAAATGGCTTTTAATATGGCGTTGTCCGAAATTTTGAGATTTAGTCTCCAGACGGTGTATATTTTTTACCCCAACTAGACGGCCGAACCAAGACCCTCTGACCTCGGAATGCTACGCCAAGCACGATCTAGTATGTGGAAAGATGCCTGGCCGGTATTGCTTTCATCTAACCGGACATGAACGGTTGTGTCAATGTAGCGCCTTGAGCGAAGCGAGAGATGGATCAGGCTTGGAAGGAGATGAGAAAGGCTCACTCTAACAATTTACTAGAAAAAAAAGACAGGGCCTGCCAGAAGCATAAAAGGCCACCATGTCTGCCTGTTAAACGCATATTCTCATCCACCAGTCGTTCTTTATTTCTCTACCAATCAGTCATTCTTTACTCTACTTCCACTCCTTTATTGACGCCGAAGCTGGGTAGAATGGTGACTGTGCCATTCTTCAGGGCGGCCCTTGGGGTCCTTGGCCTCTTACTCTTTGCCGATGAGATTGTGGCATCGCCAGGATCCAGACGCAGCGCAAGTCCAGGCTATCGTAGCTCTAATGTCTGCCCGGAGCGATGCAGTATCTCCGGGCCGAATCCCGCAAATTGGTCTGTCTATCCCGACTTCCGGCAAATCAAACGATGCGAAGAGACCATGTTTTACGACTTCTCTCTCTATGATCCAGTCGACGAGAACGGCCTCACTCACCGCATCCATGCTTGCTCGTCCCTGGGTCCTGACTTTTCTATCATACCCGCGTCTCCCATGTCGCTTGCTTCTGCTGAGTCTGTCGAGGTTGAATACCAGGTGGGCTGGTGGGACGAAGGATACGGCCTGGCAAGCTCTGGCATAAAGTCCCTTATCAAGCAGCTGCGCAAGTATATTGACCACGGACATGGGGCAGCGAATGACAAGCCCTTTATCATCTACGGCCAGTCCGGCCAAGCTACCATCGGCCTCTACATTGGCCAAAACCTCCTGAACCAAGGCCTCACAGAGTCTGCCCTGAAGATGTTCGAAGACAATGTCGACAACCTCAACATTTCGGCAAGAACGTTGGCCATGCAGCTCTGTGAGCCCGAGTATGACAGCACCCATACTTTTGGAGTGATGGTCACGAGCGATGGGATGTTTACTCCTATCCAGACGGCTATCAAGTCATGGGCCAACGCGACATGCCTATCGTTTGCAGGGTCCGTCCAGTTTCCTGGTACAGTTCAATTCAGCACGCCGCTCCTAAGCTCGAACCACACCGTCAACTCAACCGTTGCAGCAAAAAGTCTTCATCGCCGTGCTGACGGTGAATGTCGCACGGTGCAAGTGGATGCTGGCAGCATCTGTTCGGACGTGGCTGCAAAGTGTGGCATCTCAGTGTCTGACCTGATGGAATACAACCCTGGCGCAGACTTCTGTACTACGTTGAAGCCAAAGCAGCATGTTTGCTGCTCTAGTGGAGATCTCCCAGACTTCAGACCAAAGCCCAACCCAGATGGCTCCTGCAAATCATACCTAGTCCAGGCAGATGAGAACTGTGATACTCTTGCTGCAGAGTACAGCCTTACGAGAGAAGAACTTGAGGACTTGAACAAGAATACCTGGGGCTGGAGTAACTGCGAGCCTCTCCAGAAAAACTCAATTATCTGTTTGAGTGAAGGCACTCCACCTTTTCCTGCCCCAATTGCTAATGCAGTCTGTGGCCCGCAAAAGCCAGGGTCCGAGCCACCAACGGATGGTTCTGATATCGCCGAGTTGAACCCATGCCCGTTAAACGCCTGCTGCAACATCTGGGGTCAATGTGGTATTACCCAGGACTTTTGCATTGACACCAATACAGGCTCTCCGGGAACTGCTGAGCCGGGTTCCTATGGCTGTATCTCTAACTGCGGCATGGATGTTGTCCAGGGCGATGGAACTGGTGCTATTCAGCTCGGGTACTATCAAGGTTACTGCTTTAATCGGGACTGCCTCTATCAAGATGCCGGTCAGATTGATACCTCAAAGTTTACACACCTCCACTTTGGATTCGGATTGATGAACGACAATTATGATGTTAACGTTGGTGATGAAATGTCTGAGTATCAATTTGAGGCATTCAAGCGCCTCCCCAATGTTAAGAGGATTTTGTCGATGGGTGGTTGGGACTTCTCAACCTTTCCGGAGACGTATCAGATTTTCCGCAATGGTGTTAAACCAGAGAACCGACTGACAATGGCCACCAAGATTGCTGATTTCATCAAGGAGCATGACCTTGATGGAGTCGATATTGACTGGGAATATCCTGGCGCCCCTGATCTTCCAGTGTCTGATCCTGGAAGTGAGGAAGATGGCCCTAATTATCTCGCGTTCCTTGTAGTGTTGAAGAATCTGTTGCGGGGCCGATCTGTCGCCATTGCGGCCCCTGCTTCCTTTTGGTATCTGAAGCAGTTTCCCATCGATGCGATCTCCAGAGTTGTTGATTATATTGTCTTTATGACCTATGATCTTCATGGCCAGTGGGATGCCCATAACTCTAACTCCCAAGAGGGATGTGAACTGGGCAACTGCCTGCGCAGTCATGTGAACTTGACCGAGACCAAGCAGTCACTGGCAATGATCACCAAAGCGGGTGTCCCTGGGGAGAAGGTCGTTGTTGGTGTGGCTAGCTACGGGCGATCTTTCAAGATGGCCTTGACCGACTGCTGGGGTCCCGAGTGCGAATTCATCGGTGACCGCCAAACTTCCTATGCAAAGAGGGGAAGGTGTACAGGTACAGGCGGCTATATTGCCGATGCTGAGATCAACGAGATCCTGAATGAGCCGGGCCGAGTTAAAAAGCAGTTTGTTGACACGACCAGTAACAGCAATATCCTAGTTTACGACGACGACGAATGGGTGAGCTATATGAACCCTATGATCAAGGCAGCCCGCACAAACCTCTACCGTGCCTGGGGCTTGGGGGGCACTACCGACTGGGCCGTTGATCTGCAGAAGTTCCATGAGCCGCCCCCACCGACAAATGACTGGGTCACTTACAAACGGATGAGGATGTTGGGGCTCGACTCCAGGGTAGACTACTCGCGGGAGGGCAATTGGACCGAGTTTGATTGCATGCACGACTACAGCCGATGGAAATTGCAATACACGCCCTCTGAACGGTGGCTGGAGTTGGGCGCGGCCGTTGCATGGAACGATATCATCAGGATCTGGAACGAAACTGACAGGCCAAACAATCAGAATTTCATACAATCGGTCTCCCAGACCATTGGTGCGGTTAGTGAGCCCGATTGTCGCACTTTACCCGGGCATTGCCCCATCATAGGCTGCGAAAAGGCCTTTGATGGGAATAGCTCGGGACCTGCGGCGGAGTTGATTTGGAACTCAATGGCCAAAGTTCACAATCTATTCGCGACATATCGCCAGGAAGTGTACAATGCCGCCACCGGAGTTAGCTTCCAGCTTGACTTTATGGAGGATACGTTTGCACCACTCCCCCCGGAGAAGAATAATATGTGGAACTTGCTGCTCATCGATCTCATTACCCTGGGAACACTTGGGACTCTCGGGCCAGTATTCAATACAGCCCTCAGGAGTCAAGCTCGCTTCTGGGAGCGAGGCATGAGTCTTGAGAGTACCAAGGACACTGCCATGACCGTTGTTGGGCAAGGTACAACTATTGCGAAGGACGTGTTACCTTCAGACGACCCTTATTGGACGCCGGAGGATCAGAATCGCTTCTCAGCTCAGATGTTCGAGGTCATCGATGGCTGGATTGCGACTGTTGCAGAGGCTGTTTCAAAATTATTTGACGGATCCGACGATTCTATCGAAATCCTGTGGAAGACTATGAAAAATGGACAGCTCATCGAGGGCAAATATGAAAGAGGAACACCCGACCTAGATGACCCGTCGTATAATGTGAACCATACTCTGACCGGCGCCATTGAGAAGTGTATCTTTGGCTACTCCATCCCAGCACTTTGGCGGGATTCTCAAGCATACACCTTCATCATTGACGCGGGCCAGAAATGCGATGCCGGTAGGACACTCGGCGACTACCTTGATGAAGACACTATGGAAGCCACCGAGGTCTGCTTCCAACCAAGCAACGATCAGTACTTCATCGTGTATCCGAAGGACGACGCCAAGGTGTGTGACTGCGTGCCTCGACCTGATGGCGGCCCTTGCCAGAACATATGCAGAGACAACAAGTTCTCCAAGCCCCCCGGCCTGGACGCACTAAACGGGACGCTTTTTGCCGGCCTCACCAAGGAAGACTTAGTCACGGGTGCTGTTCGCACCTGGATTCAGAATGGCAAGGAGAACCAGGGCCATGATGCCTTTGCAGACCCCGAAAACCAGTTAACCAAGGATGACTTGGTTGTCGCCGACGTCACCACTCCTGGTTTTATGCGTATTCCTGTCTGCAGCGCCGAGCGTGCGTTCCAATCCTGGGACACATCCAGCAAGGGCAGTAGCCCCAATTACCCCTGTGATATCCCACCAGGCAGAGATTACTGCGAAATCTCCTCGTTCATCGACCAGACCAGTGATGGGTCTCCCAGTGTTGCCGACTGCCTTACAATTATCAAAAATATTGAGGGCGATGGCGAAACGGATTGGACTCATCAGGTTGTTGGCCACCCGCACCGTGAAATCGCGAGTCACGGGTCCTGTGCCTTTGGTGTGGAAGCAACCAAGACGGATGGGAATGTCAACTTTAAAGTTGGCGGGCAGGACGTTATTGATATTATTAATGACGCTATTGGCCAGTTTGCCAGAGATGGGAAGATCGGAGCAAAGGGTAATGTGAACTGTAATGGCAACGTCAAGAGTCAGCCGATTGAATGGGGGATCTACCACACCTAAGGACTCTCTACCATATCCTGTAAAGCCTTCAGCAAAGAGCACTACTGCGGGAAACCCAAGCCTTGTGGTCGCTACGCCAAGCAATAGTATCAGGTCCTTTCAATCATAAGCTTGAGAGCACAGGCACAGTGGGTTGTCCCACACGAGCAAAGTGGCCATGAACTTAGAAAAAGCGCCATCTCCGTGTCATTGAAATGCATATCAGAGTGACCGGTGTCCTTGGGTTTGTTGGGCGAGATTTGAATAGTGTTTACTTTTACCCACTGAGGTGACGAAAAGCTCGTTAAAGGCAATAATCATATCAGGGTACATACTACCATTAAACACAACAGGCCAGCACACAAATGCACCCGCCAATCAGTATAATAACAACACAAGAGTCTATATACTTCATTTAAGCATTTAGGGCACAACTCTCAACTTCAGAGTTCCAAATATACTAGACATACTACTCTCACATCAGAATTTCCATAATGATAAGCAAAGCTAAGAAGAGAAAGATTCACCATATCAACACTAGTTACACTTACTCAGAGTAACAGACAGACAGGACGCGTCCCAAACAAAGATCCCAATATAGTACCAGGAGGGTCAACCATAATTTATCAATATACTGTACTGTAGGCATTTTCTTTGCTTCTTCAACAATACAACTTTAACCTCCCTTCACTTAAGAGTGACTAGCCAAGATTACCAGAAGGGGGAGCCCTTTACAAGTCTAAATAGTCATAAAATATTATCTCTTTATTCCATAATATTAGTTAAGAAATGCAGCCAGTAAGTCTTTAAAGAGTATTCTCCAAGTACCCACAAGGGTCCTCAGAGCCAGTATAGGCTTCCTAAGATCTACAACTCTTCTCTACTACCATAGATTAACTATAATATCACATCAGCACTTCCATACAAACTTTAGTTTATGTCTACTTATACATACTACATATCAACCATCACACCAGCTATGCCTACATGTTGCTCTAGCATTATCCTATACTTAAGCCAAGGCTTCAGACAGTAGAGAATAATGCCTCTTATAGTATCTACACATATAGGAATTAATCTAACATACATCTATACCATATAGATCAAACCCTCCAGGCTAGGTTTGCCACAGCTAATCAATACTGTATACTAATTTTCAAATCTAATCCTTCTACTTAGCAATATTAATTTTCAGTACTACATATTTTAATAGGAACACATTTGCTATGTCCTTCTACCCAGTACTTATTTACAATTGAAAGCTAGAGATGTCTTGATTGGCTAGCACAGTTCAGGACTTTATGTGGTCTGTCACCAAAGGAAACCCACCAAAGAGCATTTGCCATGCTGGTGCAGAGTGGTAAACACAGCATTTTCCTACTGGGGAAAGAGACCTGATGGTAGTGCTGGGCTTTAGGGGAGCGTGGCGGGCAAGAGTGGACTTGCGAGTGGAGAAGCGGGCAAGGGTGATTATTAGTTGGGGTGCAGTTTATTTGAGGTTACTCACTCAGGGCACTCGGTCTTCCCCCGCTCACCCCCGTGCTCAGTGATCGCCTCAGGCTGCTCAGGGCGTGCTTGGGGCCTTGCTCAGATCTACTCAGTGAGCAAAAAGCAGCGAGGGGTGAGCACTAAAACGGAAAGAGTAGGCCATCGACTGTCCTAGAAAATCAAGTACATATGTTGCTCTATATGCCTTAATCAATCACAACTACCTAGATAGGCAAGTAATAGTTAATCTTAATAAAGTTGAAATTCTGTTCCTCTGGAGACAGTGTTGACGTCATATTTTGTTGCATTTGTGTGTGTATGTGCATGTGTATGCATATAACATATACATGTACATACAGAAAAAAAAAAAAAAAAAAACAGGTGGGTAAATTGTGACAAACGGTCTCTACATAGGTTAGATATATATCCGCCTACCTACCTAGTAGGTACGCTGGTGGGGGTATGGACGCATTTAGTTAGGTAGGTAGGTATGAGCCCCCTCGTTCTTGTTCGGTTGTCATCGTAACTCTCGACGTACTGAAATAAAGCTAGGTATCTACTTGGGACTGAGAGGGAGATGTTGAAGATGTTATAATAAAGGCCGGTATAGTATAGTATTACTTACTTGGGTAAGTTGGTATAGGTAGGTGGTATCATAGGGTTCTAGTGAATAAGAGAAACCTCGCAGGTCTTAGCATAAAATTAACATCTGCAGTCTATTTCTTGCCTAAATAACACTAATAGGTTTAGGGCGGTAGATCCAGCCTATGAAATATCTGTTAATTATAACACTAAGTTCCTTAGGTACCTAGGTACTCAATCTCCGTTCGTTGCTCACTGGCCAGAGAAGCCGATCCGTCCATCATGGAACATTTTCCTACCTGCTACACAAGACTTGCCCGGTAAGTTCCGGGCAATTTCTTAGCATGAGTCGGGTCGTTATTTGTGGTTGGCTTGGGAAGGTTAGGTTTGCCACGGGTTCCCTTTTTCTTTGTCCTCTCTTTTGTCTGCCTAACGTTAATCTTATATTGCTTGACGGGTTCGGAAGCGAGAAATTAGGTCCCAAACTTTCGGGGTGTACTAGTCTGGCAATGTCGTCACGACTCGGGATAGCAAGGGATCTAATGGAGTGGATTTGAAGACTCAATGACTAAGATTAAACGTGTTGGGCGTTTAATCAAAGTATGACCAAAGTATGATTCTTGGGAAGAAGAAGTAGCTAATAACAGAATCTGCTGTTGATGTCCTTGCATCATGAAAATGAGATAGACCAGTCCATACTCTAATACAAAAGAATAAAAAAAAAAAAACACAAACAAAAGTCGTCTTTGTGCGCGTGGATATTTAGCTTCCACGGCGACGGCCAATGGATATCAGTAGTCCAAACCTAGAAACCCGTAACAAAATGCAAATCCGTCTAATATGGAAGATATGGTGTTATGTTTTCAGGGATGAAACCAAACGCCAAAAATACATGATTTCGTTCTTTCTTTTTTCCTCTTGCCTCACTCCATTTTGTTTCATTAGTTCATCTTCCATATCATTTATTCGATAGCTGCGGAGGAGCTATCGCCGTGGAGGACAGGGTTGACCTTGGGATTCCACTTCATCTTGAATTCCTGGCCAAGCTCTTTGCGGACGGCGGCCTTGACAGCATCGAGGACATGATTGAAGACACCGAAGTTGGCCGGGTTGTTTTCGTCATTGTCTTCCAAGCCACCCTGGAACACACCAGTACGAACGAGACAGGTGTTCCAGCCGTACATGTTACCACCACAGATATCGGAAGCTGGGTTGTCACCAATCATGTAGATATTCTCGGGGAGACGGTTTTCGTTGTGGATTTGCTCCATCCACGAGCGGAGGACCTCGTCAGCGTAAGTGTAGGTAGCACGCTCAGGCTTGCCGTAAACAACACGCTCAAGGTCGACACCAGTGAGAGCCTTGTACTGTGCCTCAATGGAAATACGGAAGGCACCCTGAGTAAGACGAGGAGGACCCTTGTGGTCAGTGGGGAAGACCAAGTCACCCTGAGAGAAGTAAATAGGAATACGAGAGGCGACGGGGTCCTTGGCGCGGGTCAACAGCTTGCCATCCTCAGCCAGCAGGAGGTCAATGATGAGCTGCATGTCGGTAGCATAGTCGCGAACGTCAGCAAACACCAAGATGGCGTCGAACTTGATCTTGGAGAAGTCACGGGGCTTGGCTTCG
This sequence comes from Aspergillus haitiensis, assembly GCA_027569155.1. Classification (NCBI taxonomy): domain Eukaryota; kingdom Fungi; phylum Ascomycota; class Eurotiomycetes; order Eurotiales; family Aspergillaceae; genus Aspergillus; species Aspergillus haitiensis. The sequence continues at coordinate 24,214 of JAPDEO010000056.1, forward strand.
GCCCGATCCTCTTCACTGAAACACCTCCAGGGAGAAATGGTGGGGTCCCAGGCGAGGATATCTTTGGGGTGAATGACGTTCTTGAAGCCGTAGTTCTCAGCAACTTCACGAATCTTCTGACCCTCACCTCCACATACTAGGACAGTGTCGTAGTACTCAGCCAATGCCTGCATTGGAGTATGTGATTGGATGAATTGGTCGGTAGAGATGGGGGCTTCGAGAATTTCAGACAGCTGTTGGCAACGGGCAGCCTCAGTCTTACCGCCACCGTTGGTCAACAGGATGTAAGGGATCTTGATTCCCAGCTCGTTATCACCATTGAGCATGCGAAGAGCCTCCTTAGCCTCTTCAATGGGCTCATTTCCGTGGGCAAGCACACCATCGATGTCAAAGGCGAAAGCCATGTTCTTGGCAGCAGCGACCTTCTCCTTGGACATATCCTGAACCTGAGAAGCTAGGAGATCACGCGAGACAGACGAGCCATCCGCAGTGACGACCGAGGCCAGACGGGAAATACGAGGAGAGCGAGGAATGGGAAGAGATGTGCCAAACGAGTTGCGAGAACCACGACGATCTCTAGTGGAAGGAGAGATGCTCAGATTGTGCATGTATTGGGCAGCATCGCTGATGGAACTCCTGGTGGCAGGAACCTCAATTGTGGCGCCAGCATCGTTGGGAATGGGGAGCGAGCCCGCGAAGCTGCCAGGTTGCCTGGGAGAACGGTGACCAGGGGCTGCAGGGGCAGCCTCGACACCAAAATCAGCATCATCAAAACGAGGCATGATGAATTGAGTTGGTCAGGGGTCAAAAAAAGAGAAAGAAGGAAATCCGTTTATTTATCCCTAGGGACTGAGAGAAAGACAGAGAGAGAGAGGAAGGAAAATGAGGAGAGAAGGTATATGAGGGAGGGATGACCAGTTTGATAAGAAATCAATGATATCACTGTAGATAAGCTAAGAACTTGACTTCCACTACTACAAGTCACCAGATCACAGTGACGATGGGTCGGGTCGGGAAGAGAGAAAGAAGAAAGGAGATGTAATTCCAGAAGCTTTCTTCAACAGCGGGCTCTCTGGATAGATAAATATATAGCTACCAGTCTCTGACATGGCCAGTGGCGGTCAAATCATAAAGAACTCAACAAGATGTGTATTTCTCCCTGCGTGCAGCCACTATTCACGACAGGCTCCACTCAAGGGGGGCGCATAATCATTCCTCGTCCTAGGAATTATCGTCATGGATTGTCTGGCATTTGATTAGCAGAGCGGCATCCACCCTCAATCCACCATAGCGGGTCAGTCACTGTCGCTCTATGGCGTTCCGACAATGGTTTCTGGTGGATGTCTTGTAATTTTACCATGGACCCTGTATCCGTTGTGGATAACCTTGGCTTATTATTTTTTTATTTATTTAACTTCTATTTTATTTTATTTTCTTGCTCACTACGTATTATCATGACTTGACCGGGGAGAATCCATAGGAAAGCTACGAAGGGGTTTTTTTTTGGTTGTTTTCTTATCTGTCACCCCTGCATAAACCTGTGGTCACTGCGACTGCCAAGTTGAAGGTCTCTGTCTGGTAGGTTCGTGAAAGAAATAAAAAATTTAAAAAAATAATAATAATCCAGGCGGGGCGGAAGGGGTGGTATCACAACCTGGGTCTAGTATGTCATTGGTTCCTGAAAAAATTTCCTTTAAATTTATTTTTTTTTCTTTATTACCTTTTTTTTTTTTTTCCCTTAAATAAAATTACTACCTTAGTACCTAGGTATTTTTTTTTTTTTTTCTCTTTTTCTTTCCTTTCCCCTCTCATTTATTATAATGATTACCACTGGACGAACCACCCAAGAAATGATCCTCTCGGACCAACATGGACCCAGAGTGCTTGTTCATTGGATAGGACTCCCACCAGCGGAGCTCTTCTTCTCAACCCATTGGTCAATGAGGAATTTCCTCCCAAAGACCAGCATGAGATCGATGGAGCCGATGACGATCGAGCGGGTGGTGGCGGGTCAAACGCTCGCGCCGTTTCGAGGCATTGCTGCAGAGACAAGAGGGTCGGTGATGTCATGGGGAGTTTTCGCTTCGTTTTCATTAATATGTTGTTATTATTACTTGCTGTCTTGAGTAAGGCCTGAGGTGTATTATGACTGTCTGCCTACTATTAGGTGCCTCTATTAAGTATGCAGTATTGCAGCTGTTCATGATGATTATGTGGGTCATTTACTTGGCTTGTTTGAGACTTGTCATAGCGTATTATTATTATTATTATTATTATTATTATTTTCGTTTTATGGCTGTGGTCTTGTCCTGAAAATACTATTAGTTCATTATCTAAATGCTGTAATTTGATGAAACCTGCATCTCATACATGTCTTCTCCTGATGATGGGATACTCTATGATTTATAAGGGGTTTAGAAAAAAACCAATTGGATCAATTCAAAGAAAAGTGCATAAAGGAGGTTAATTGGGAAGCAAAAGAATGTTGAATTACTGATAACGGCCATAGTGAAAGTATGTACTGTAGTTACACCCAAAACCCCTCCTTACGTTTCTTCCCCTCCACCCCACCAAGCTACCTAACCTACCTACTTTCGCCCTCTACTACCCCTCATAAAGCTATTCTATTTGTAGCTCACCACCTTTCAATTCTTTTTCACTTCCATCACTCTTGTTTTCCTACCCCCTGCTCTATCTTCTCTCTCAATTGGTCCTGGATCATTGGTCTTTTTTTTGTTTTTTAATTGATTCTCAAAGTATTGAGTAAGGTCTTTGGTTATCTTCTTATCTCGGTTGCAAATATGTCGTCTGGACAGAGCTTCAAATTGAGCAATGGCGTCACCATCCCCGGTGTGGGGTTCGGTACTTTCGCTAATGAGGGTGCGAAGGGTGAGACCTACAAAGCTGTCACTAAGGCTCTTGAAGTTGGATATCGTCACCTAGATTGCGCCTGGTACTATCTCAATGAGGATGAGGTTGGCAATGCCATGCGTGATTTCCTCAAGGCCAACCCCTCCGTCCAGCGGAAGGATATCTTCATCACCACCAAGGTCTGGAACCATCTTCACCGTCCCGAGGATGTCGCCTGGTCGATTGAGAGCTCTTTGAAGAGACTCCAGGTTGATTACATTGACCTCTTCCTCATCCATTGGCCCATCGCTGCCGAGAAGAGTGGCCAGGAGGAGCCCAAGATTGGTCCTGATGGCAAGGTGAGTTAAACCTACACATTCACATATCTATATCTAGCTATCTAGGAATGATAGAATCGTGCCAGGTCGCTAAATGAAGGAAATGATATTTTATAGTACGTGATCCTTAAGGATCTCACCGAGAACCCCGAGCCCACCTGGAGGGCGATGGAGAAGGCCTACGAGGAGGGCAAGGTCCGCGCAATCGGTGTTTCGAACTGGACCATTGAGGGTCTGGAGAAGCTGCTCAAGTACGCCAAGGTCAAGCCGCATGTCAACCAGATCGAGATCCACCCCTTCCTGCCCAACCAGGAGCTCGTCGACTACTGCTTCAAGCACGATATTCTGCCCGAGGCATACTCCCCTCTCGGCTCGCAGAACCAGGTCCCTACGACTGGAGAGCGCGTCAGCGAGAACGCCACTCTGAAGGCGATTGCTGAGAAGGGCGGCAACACTCTGGCTCAGGTCTTGATTGCCTGGGGTCTGCGCCGCGGATACGTGGTGCTCCCCAAGAGCTCCAACCCTGCCCGTATCGAGTCCAACTTTAAGAGCATCAACTTGTCGGACGCTGAATTTGAGGCCGTCAACAAGGTGGCTGAGGGCCGTCATTTCCGTTTTGTCAATATGAAAGATACTTTTGGTTACGATGTTTGGCCTGAGGAGTCTGCTAAGCAAATGTCTGTTTAGATTAGAAGAAAGAAAGAACGAAAGAAAACGAACATATCCTGTTGGCACATTTCATTTTCAAACGTTTTTGACTTATTTTTTTTTTTTGTTTATGACGATATGTGTGGTTAGAAATCTTTTTTCTTTTTTTTTCTTTTCCCGCAGCTAGGGCTATTTATGCAGGTCATAAGCAAATACAAGGCAGTCTTAGCCTAACCACCAATTCAGAAGGAGAGCATGTGTGCCGGATGCTGGGACAAGTACAGGTTCTCAAGGGGGTTAGACTTGGTAATCCTGTACAGAAAAGTTATTAGTAGAAGTAATTATTAAAATAATAATAAAAAAAAGAGAGAATTTTATTGCAGATACACACTAGTTACAAATTTACATCTGAAGCGCAAAAGTGCAAAGAATTATAACAAAACACAACTACAAGAAAATATTAAATAAATAAATAAAAAAGAAAAGCCACCAAAGTAAAATAACACGAGGGGAAAAACTAAACTCAATTGCCATGAAGGATAACCATATCCTTGATGGAACCACATAGCTGTCTGTGGTCCTACTTAAAAGAGGAGAAGTACCTAAGTACTCTACGTATACATACTTCGTACATAACAACAATAAAGTTGTTGGTAGGGCAAAATTTTGACCATGATGAATAAAAATTAATATAATTTCTACCAAATAAGTAGGTACCTTACGACTTACTGTACTATCTAGTACATACTAATAAGAACTACTCTACTTCTATACTCTATGCTACCAACCCAACCGTAGTCGCACGAACTGAAAGCGCATAGAACAAATAATAAATATTGTGTGATACTCCTACTGCTATTAACTGCTAACTGCTAACTTACCTACTTACTTACTTGCGTTCATTCAATGTGGATTCGGAGGACAGTCCTCCACGAAAGGCGGGCCCACTTATAATGTAGGATGACGTAGAGGGAGGGGCGGGTGTGATTTGAATTTATGGGGACGGCGGTAGGTAGTAGGGAACAAGTTAAGTGTAAGGGGGGTGGGAGAGAGAGAAAGAGAGAGAAATTGTTATTATGGGCTTGATTTTTGATAAGATAGGGGAGAGAGAGAGGGGAAAAGAATATATATTGATATCGATATTAAAATGTAGGTAAACGTGTGCTGTACCTGGGTTGCTAGCTAGTTGTAGGTTTAAGTTTATGGCGTAGATGGCGGCCGGGGAGGCGCTGCGGGAGTGGTTGCGGTGGTGGTGATAGATTTGATAGGTACTATCTTTTTTTTTTTTTTTCTCTTTCTTTTCTTTAATTGGGTTAGGTTAATAGAAAAAAAAAAAAAAGAGAGAGATAGGCAGCCAAATGCACCTGTATCCCAAATAAATTCAAGATTAATTAATTAATTCATTAATTTGGATTGTAACCCAATTCCCGCAGTCAAATAACTATTACTTTTTATTAACTGGGCGTAGCAGTAGCAGTAGTAGTGGTAGTATTGGTAGGTACTTGAGTACTAAGCTAGCTAAGGCTGGTAGGGCAAATTAATTTTAAAGTAAAATAAAATAAAATAAAATTAATAAAAAATATTAAGAATAAATAACCTTGAACATTCACATTCAGACTCAATACCCTAATTCCTGATCGGAAAATCCCGGGAACGCTGATTGATACTTTACCTGCCTTTAACAGGCCCCGGTGGGCAAATCCGGAAAAGCCCTAAGAACAGGCAGTCCTCTCTTCCCTCCTATCTAATTAACTAAAGTAAAAAAACCATGAACTAAATAACTGATTTAATTAAAAAAAAAAAAAAAAATTCGAATAAATAAAATTAATGACATAGATTTTTTTTTTGGTGGTTAAAAAAATTTAATAAAATAATAATACACTGTTCCTGAAACGGGAAGTGGCAGACAAGGTGGCTGGCTAGTGGATCTACAGAGGGGGGACCGGCGTTCTCAGTTCTAAACATCTCATGGGTCCTGCAGGAATCTCTAAGCCAATGAGTTTGAAGATGTAATATTATATGAATATGAAAGTAATATAATACTGATACTGGTACCATAATAATGGAGTAGATATTTATTTATTTAATATTTTTCTTTCTCATATAATAACAATTATAAATATTATTATTATTATCATCATTAAATGACATGATGTCTGGCTGTGTTATGTGTTAGCTCGTCCACTCCAACCTCGCTCTGCTCCATAGTTCTCTCGCAACAAGAGGAGATTGGTGGTAATTCCCGAGTAAATAGGGAGGAGAGAAAGAGAGGGATTATTATGATCAATGATTTCTTTTCTTGCTCCTCTTTTTTTTTTTTTTTCAATTGCCGACGAATTTTGTATCTCATGTGAATCTTGACATCAGGACCTCGGTGTTTCTTTTTCGAGGCGGGAATCATGTATGTATACTATTCATGCATATCTTACGATTGAACCCCCCCTCAGAATTCCATCAACAATAGCAACAATGACGAACCCTTTGTTGGTAACCAGTTATCAATCAATGCTAGAAGGAATAAACGGGAAGCCTCTCTATATGGCGGTTATCGTAGGATTTTTTTAGTATTTACTTTTACTTTTATTTTATTTTATATATATTATCATCCCAACATTTAAACCTAGAGAAACCAATTACACCCACGCGGTCGTACCTAGTTACAAGTTACCCACCATGCACTCTAGTATTTTAGTGTCTAACAAAGAGCAGGGATCTAACGGATTTACCCCTCTCGACTTAGTCACTAACTAGATGATGATCCTCAGCCACGGGCTGAACTAGTAACATTAGAATGTAAATAACTTGATAACTTGAGCTTGATGATGATGATGAAGATGATGAAGCTAATATTTAGGGCGAAAGGTGAAGGGTTAAGGAAAAGCTAAAAAACAAAAAAGGAACGTGGGAGAGAGGAATTGAATTCTAAACTGATATCATTGTACATATTAATTGTGGGTAATGTTGTACTATTACAAATACATAGGTACCTAGGTAAGGTATTCAGTATCAGGGTTGTGGTTATTACTTGAGATTTAGATGATAGATGGATGATACTCCTTCCTGCACAATGACAATCAGTATCAAGTGTTAAGTGATTGATTGTCGATTACTGATTGTTATTCCCCCTTCCTCCACTCCTCCTCTTTACTAGGTTCTTTTTTTTTCTCCCCTCTAACTATTCTGGCCCGTGGGTATGTATGTGGACAAGGATCAAGGCCAATACAATAAAAGCAGGTAAAAAAAGAAAGAAAAGAAAAGAGAGGATTTACAGTCCATGCGTGCATGCATTCTGCATAAAGGAAAAAGGAAAAACAAGAGCAAAGATGGAGTTCTAGGTTCACGCCACAATTATTAAGGCATCAGTTGTCACTTTCTCCATATTGTGGTGGTGGGTAAATGTAACTATGCTAGACAAATAGATATTCCTTTCCATGATTATCCAGTATTCTTGCGGATTGTGGAGAAGGAAATAATATTTAGCTTACTATTACCCCTTTCCTTATACTTTGCACTGCCTTGGATTAAATTACAATGACCATGCAGAGAACTGCAGCGTGTCAAGGCAACTAAACTGCTACAGGGATAATGATAAAAGTATCTGTACGAAGTTTGTCAAAGCGTCTTTGCTGCTCTCAGCTATTGTTGATCACATACTTCATAGAGTAAGTGGTAGGTAGTTTCTGAAAGGAATCAAAGATTCCTGTTTGACCTTCGTCTTGTGTTTTTGTGCTGCTTGATCTTTGACTTGAACGTTTAGGTCTGTTTAGAGTGTCACTCGTACCGAGTTATTTCTTGATGACTATTGATTATAGAATGCATGCTGGAGAAGAGTCAAGCAAAATTCGTATGGATAACCTAGCTATGAATGATATCACGAAAACCAGCCAAAGAAAATCTCCAGCGCCTCATCGCCTTTATGAAATTGAAAGAAAAACCCAAGAAACTCCAAGTAAAACCAAGCAACCATCGTATGTAAAGCGACCCAAACAAAACCGCTAAGGCTGAAGTATAGTAGCAAAGTTAATTAACAACGAAAAGAATATAAATAAAAATAAAAATAAAATAAGAAGGGAACGGGAGCTCTTGTAACAAGCGTATGAGAGACAAGAATTCCAAGAAGAAAAGATTTCGAAAAATTTAAATAAACAGTCACATCCCTCTGGTTCCTTAGGGAAAGGAAGAAGAATGGAGAAAACAAGTTTCACGACCGCGACCGAACACGTCGAGGCATGGGGGTTGATCCAGCATTCACCTTGAGAAGACTCGTCTTGACAGAGCGACTTCCCCCTAGGAAAAGCCTTTCCTCATTGCTAAAGCTATTTGATGGCGTTCTCAATAGGGTCGCTTTGGGTGACTTCGGGATCAATTTCTTACGTTTGGATGCAGGACTCAGAGCCGGAGATGGCGGTGATGAGGAAGATGATGGCGATGCAGGACCTTCGGAATCGGTGGTAGCCGCTGTCGTGATTGCTGCAAGAGTGGTGGAGTCCACTTTGGATGGCCCCAACCGCCGCATGCGCCGCGTCCGTGGCGCTGCAGTGGTCGCTGCATTAGCCGCCTCACCTGCAGCCTTGTCACCACCAGTCTCAGTACTGGCCTGCACACGAGATGTTCGGCTACTGGCTGCCTTTCTTTTCGCGGGACTTCGTGTCGTGGCCTTTGCACCTTGGCTGGCAGTGTTTTCTGAGCTCCTAATTTCCCCACCCTCAAATTGCTCCAGCTGCTCATCATTCCAGGAGACCCTTTTTTTCGGCCTAGCAAGTCCGTTATTCTGATGAATATTATTATTATTATTATTATTATCATCAGCGTCAGTCATAATATTATCGACGCAACTCGCAGAAGCCTCCGGTGGAGTTGGTTCTGGGGTTCGCTGGGCCAGCCCTTGCAGGGTGTATTTAGGAAGCAGAGAATCCCCCTTGTTTTGACGTGTGTTGCGTCTAGTTAATAGGGCAAGTTCCTGGGATTCTGTCCGTTGAAGGAAGACAAACTCGGTCCCTTTGGCTCGGCGAAGTGAGAGTGTGCTCCGCAAAGAAGCGGTTGGAGCGGCTGTTCGCTGGAGTGGCTTTGCGCTACGGGCTCGGGTGCTTCGACGACCAACCGGACTGACAGAGTCTATGTCCTTATTCCCCGAGTTTTCATCCTTTTCATCCACCGGCTTTGAAGGCGAAACTAGTGGATTCAGGGGGACTGGTGAGTTGGCGTCTAGATCTTCCAATGCCCGACGACCTGGAGAGGAAATTTCGACAATGATATCTGGCATTCCCTCCGATTTCGCTTTCTCTTCAGCATCCTGAGCGATTATGACGGTAGCTGCCTCTGCCTCGGCGGCCGCCTTGGCTTCACGCTTCGCTCTGGCCCTAGACACGAAGTCGTTCAACAACTCGGTATCTTCTGCCCCAAGTGAGCTGCGTAGTGCCGACCGAACAAGAGTAGATTCTGGTTCTACCGACAACTGTTGCTTTGAACCGTCTCCCGTAGTCACCTCTTCTGTAGGATTCACAGGAGGGGTGGCCATAGCCTCTCCGGGGAGCTGGACTGGATCATTCATCACTGCGTCTGAGATAGCATCGTCATCTGTCATCATATTACCACTAGAGCCACAAGTAATGGAAGCAAGTAAATAATCTTGAGGTGGCTCGATGTTGTTGTTATTGAGGGGTTTTATGCTTGAAGTCACCCCACGTCCCGCATTCGGTGCGTGGCCTTGTTTGCCAGGTAGCGCCCCCGGATAGGCTGACTCCGCAACCAATCTCGCGGGGGCGTCCGGGGTAAGCATCGAGGATTCGTTCTTTTCAAGCGAATTCTGCATAACAATATCGATCATTGACGTGGTCGATTCCTGCGCGTCTCCGAAATTCGCCATTTCGTTATCAGGGTCCTCTTCGGGCTGCACGTCATCTAGCGTAGTCATGGGTTCATCGGAACCATCATCACCAATTCGACTCTTAGGAAGTTTGCCTGTATGGAACACTTAGTTCATGATCGGCGGACCAAAGACTAGAAGATGTAACGTAGGTAGAAAAGAAAGCAAAGAAAGAGAAAATAGTCCTACGTTTTTTCCCAGCGACCTCCGACTCCCACTTTGTTTCTAGGAAAGATCTTCCCCGTAATGTATCAGTAGATTGTTCATGACCACCATAACATCCATTCTCAATGGTTATACTGCTGCCGTTACCGCTGTTGTTCGATAGCTGCACATGTCTTTCCACATGGAGACACTGTCGCTTAATGCCTCGAGAACTCCCCGGATTTCGTCCCATGTTGATCTCGAGGCTGAATTCACTCTCCTCGATATTCCCGGATTGGATTTCCATAAGTTGGTTGAGTGTTTTGATACTGTTGAATGACGAACGGAAGCGTTTCCACACTTTACGTGATTTAGAGCGCGCTAGGAATGATTTGGAGGGTTTGCGATCCCATGCACGAGGAAGAGTGGAGGTAGATGTTTTAACGGGTGTGAAGTGTACTCGGTTGCTGTTACTATCGTCGTCGTGATGACGTTGGCCTTGGCTTATCCTCGTCACTATGCGTTAGCAGATGCAGGTAACTATTTGTGTTATTTCCGCTTTTTTTCTCTCCTTCATTTTAATTTGTTTCAGGGTTCCTTTCCGTAGGTATTCCCCCGCTGGCGAATTATTCAACCGATGGCGGGAAGGATATACTGGAGAAAGTAATAATGGGAATGTAGAAAAGGGGCTCATGGAGGATGTCCACCATCCCGAACTTCTTTCCTTTGATAGAATATTGAGGCAAGCTTCGCTGGCCAATATTGCTTCCTTAGGAATGCTTCTAGCATGACCGCATGATATTCCATTTGTGAACCAGAAAGGAAATACTTTTTGCACTCACCATAGTTGTGAAGGGGGATATGTTGCGCTGATCCTGTGGTTGATACTGTCCATCTTGGGCGACGCGAGGAATGTTCGTCTCGCAAAAGGGGAAGTTGAGACCTGAGTAGATAGACGGCCGCGCGGTGGTGGAAGGCGCTTGAGTTTATTCTAGTAAATATTGATTGTTATATCATATGATGTCGATAAAATAATAGCAGGTTGATACTTTTGAAGCGATAATTGTTTTTCAACGCGTGTACACACGAGGATGAGAGGGGAATAATAATAATTAGTTAGTCTATATGAAGTTTCATCGTTGTTTTTAGTGTCGATGCGGGACGGTTGCTGTGCCAACCCTTGTCAACATTTAACATATTCACCACTCTCATTTCTTTGTTTCGCGAGCTTGTCTGTTTATCTATGCCCTATTCCTATTGGAGAGGTACTAGCTTCATTGAAATGGCAATATCTGACTAGAGGATGTTGAACTTTAGGTTATGCGTTTCTCAATGATTGTCGTCATAAAAGGCCCGCATCCTGACTTACCTCCATTTTATCATCTCTGGCAACTAACCCAATGAAGCCACGAGATAGCCATCTCAAGGAGTCATAACCGTATATATTAATGAATAAAATTGCCAGGTCATATTTCATCAGTCATAATGTCTTCGATGATGGTATCAACCGAGAAAAACAACAAAATGATAAGAAACGAAATGTAAAGACAAACCCCGCCCCCAACACCATCATATCATGCTTCCCCCATAAAGAGGAATAAATTTGGATAAAAAAAAATATAAAGCAGAAGAAGAAAGAATTAAGTTAGCCCGCCACTTTACTACACCGCAGCTTTTCTTCTCCATTCAAATGAGCTTCTCCTTCATATCACTCTCATCAAAGGGATCCCCAAATTCATCTATACCAGTAGAACCCCCACCAAAAAATATTAGTCATACACATGTAGACCAGGAGAAAGAAAGGGAAGAGAGAGAAAAAGAAAAGGAAAAGATGCCTACCTAGATTGAAATCCTGATCCACTACATTCTCCAACGCCCGCTGGTACTCCTCCTGTGCGCGTTTACTCATCCATGATGCCCCTGGTTGCTCCTGTCCCAAGTCCTCCCCCCCATGAGCACTAACACCAACTGCTGTTGTTGAAGGACCCCCGGGGGTTATTTCTCCTAGCTCCGCTACACCGCCCATGTCAACGGTGGTTATCTGGGTCTGTGAGCCAGGCGGGGAGAGCTCAGAGACACCCGCGAACTGTGAAACGTGGTTGTTGCTGGTGTTACTGGGACGGGTGGGTGTGCGAGAGCCTTGCCAGTCTTCAATGTCGGATGGGAGATGACTGGATTCGGGGGAGGAGGCCATCTGGGAGTCACCGTCGGGGTCTAGTGTTTGATAGATGGTTAGCTTCTGGTTGTTAGCTGCTAGTTTCTCTAGCATTCCAACTTGGATTTGATGAGATAGTATGGGAGTAGGACTATAGGTTGGTCATCTTGGAAGGGGAGTGACGAAGGGGAGGAGGGGTGTTGTAAGAAATGCGGGGACGGAAAAGAGATGGAATATCATCATCATTATCATCAATATGAATGGGTAGGAGAAGATATTCACCGTACCTAGGGATACACCTGTAGCCATGGTGTTGATTGGAGAAACAGTAGATGCCTTGATTAGTTATTAATATGATTAATTGGAGAGGAAAAGAAGAGAAGAAAAGCAAAGAAATAAAAGATACAACAAGAAATAGAGGTCGTAGGCAGCGATAGTCGTGAAAGTAATAGTGGTGAAGGCTCCAAGGTTGGGTTAACTCGTTGGCTGAGCATCTTAACTAAGCAGCACTAAATTCGGGGCTTCCCCGTCCCTTGTCAAAAAAGCATCGGCTTTGCATCAACATCTTATCCTCACTTTCTCGCTCTCCCTTTCACCCTTCGAAATAAGAAAAATAGAACATACTCGCAGCACAAGAGCCCTAAGCGTACAGGCGGCTAAGAATCTTCCTCTTATATATCTAATTTATCATCATCCCTACCTTCTTGGGTTATAACCCTTCTTGTCACTTTCTTTTTTTTTGTTGCCGTTTTTACCTTTTTTTTTTTTTTCCTCCCTCTCTCATCCACATTTGTTCTCCCTTTCAACATCGCGGCAATGAGTACAGAACCTACAATGAATCCGAATGCCTGGGAAGATGATTGGGAATCGCAAGCAGATGTATGTTATATTTATTTCTCCTCGCGCCATCTATCTGTTTTGTTGTCACAGCCTAACTCGAAGTCTCCGACGTTTTCTCACAGAAACTAACCGCGGAACCCACTCCCCCTCCGCCGGAGAAAAAGGTATCCTCCAAGGTTACCAAAGCCCAACGCAGAGCCCAGCAGGCTGAATTCAATCGCCAATTATGGGCCGAAGCGTACGTTTTATCCTCTCCCTCCTCTAGCTTGACCATGAATTACTCAATACGAGGAGGAAATCCATGTCTAAAAAAATAAATTCATATTTATAATATTTATATATCCATAGAGAAACCCCGCAGACATTCCACTTTCTAGAAACCAATTCCAACGTCCCACTTAAGCAAGACTTCAAACCTACAGTCACTGTGCTCAGCCGCAATCCGCAAATCGCGAGTCGTCAATTATCATCAGGCGTCAACTCCACCGCCGCAGGTTTCGGACGCCTAGATTTGAACGCGGAAGATGATTCGGAAGATGACAAGTCAAAGGAGCCAACACCCGAAGAACGCCATGCTATTGCTTTGCGAAACCTAGAGGAGAAGCAGCGGAAATATGAAGAAGCGCGCGAGAGGTTGTTTGGCAGCCCCTCAGCAACCACGTCGGGGGCATCATCACCACGTAGCGCTACCCCTCCAAAACAATACGAGGGCCGAGGGAAAGGAAGAGCCCGCGGGAACGGGAGAGACAACAACAGCAACAAAGACAAGAGGGACCCATCTACTGCGTCTGGAAAGTCAAGGCAACTTTACGACCCTGCGTCACCCGCCAGACAAAGTTCGTCTTATACACAGAGGAGAGACAGACAGCAGAGCGGTGAGAGAAGCCAAAGCGATCAGTCACAATCTCCTCGACAACCTATCCGTAGCCCTCGCGGCCCAGACAGCAGTGGAAGAGGCGGCTTCAGAGCGATCAGGGGTGCGAGGGCTGGCTAGGGTACGCGTAAAATGAAAGTAATACCTCCTCTTTACAAAGCGGTCGTTCCCCCGTTTCCTATCACACATCTTCCATGAGGCTCTTTTTTTTCTTCTAGGCGGTACTTTTTGCGGCGACATCTAAGTCAATAGATTTGTCAAATTGATGCAGACTTGCTTGAATGCCTATCTATTGGTGAAGGTCTTGGAAGGAGATTAGGGAAGACTCCTTCCAGAATTTATCGCGTTTGCGAGTTGGGAGGTGTTTGGACGATTTTCTGGTGAAACGTTAATGGGGATTATTTGCAAACTGACGACGAGCGGACTTACGAGCATATCTCTCATAACTATCGAGATAGAGGTCATCTGTACTGGTCGTCGCCTTGACATGCTCGTCGGCTTCAATAGCCTCCACCCACGCGGCCCACCGACTACCTGGTTCCGGGTCTGGCCATCCACGATAGGGCCTCAGGACGCGACTTAATCGAATTATCCAAGGAGCCACCTGGATATCTACAAAAGTCATATTTGGGCCAAGGAAGAACGGTCCTTGGGGATCTGCCGCTGCAACCAGCGTGTTGAACGAATCGCGAAGTTCCTGCGCGTTTGAGATCTGTGTTTGCTCATTTTGTTCTTGAAGAACCCTGTAAAAGTTGGGCACAATATGGCGGTTGACCTGCACTTATTAGGGAAATACTCCGAAATAAAACGAACTCTATGGATGTGGGAAACTGCGACTTACAAAATCTGCCCATACCCGGCAATGTGCCCTCAACTTTGCATCCCCCTTTGGGAGAAGAGGAGGATCAGTGCTCAAGTCCTCAAGCTGCAATAGGGAAAGAGAGCGGATATCTTGGTTAGAAGAGGTTCATAAAAAGAAAGGGAAAAAAAGAAAGAGAAAGCGGGTCGAAATACATATTCAAGCAAGACCGAACTTTCATATGAACCCCAATCACCATGTCGGATGGCGGGAACCAGCCCTCTTGGATTCACTTCGAGCAGAGAAGGGGGCTTTTGATAGGGGTCCACTTCGATATATTGATATGGAATACCCTTGAGTTCCAGGGCTATCCAGACCCGCTGGACAAATGGACTAGTGATACATCAGGACTTGTTTTCCTCGAATTTTTACGAGGGTTTATGTAGAACCGGGGATGGATTCAGGGGATGCGAAACTTACCAAAAGCAACTCCCATATAACTTTAAATCAGACTCCTTGGAGTGATCCAGTGCAGTCGCGGCAGCTAGGCCAGTAGCCTTAGTATGATAGGTTTTTGGTGTGGCTAGGTTTTGGATAGACATTGTCCCAGCCTTTTGAAATTAATATTATGGTCTGCAATTAGATCCAGAAATATTGAATAATAGGAATAATGATAAAAGAAAGGGATTAGGGTTATTGTCATGTAGTGAAATTGAAGAGAGAAATAAAAGCAAGGAGAAGACAAAAGCGGGGAAAAGTGGTTTGCCGCCAAGTAAAAAAAGTACTGGTTGGACCTTGGAGAGTGACGTAACAAACCACGCCGGGGGGGGGGGAGGGGGAAGGGGGAAGGGGAAGTTCAATCGCGGAATTCAAGCCTTATATTTTTCTTTATTCTTGTATATAGGAGAGACGAGGAGGGGGAGAGAAAATATAACTTACAGATACAGATTTCTTCTTTTCTCTTGCTTCCTTCAATAGATACCTTTGTACACTGTTCTTCTTGACCCGGTCGCTCTCTTCTAGAGTATGGCGATGACCACCACTTACGCCATCATTCTTCCCATTGGCACCATTCCCGTTAACGCGCTGGATAGTAAAGTACCGCTGCCCATTAGCGCCGGGATGACCCTCTGGTAATGGCGGATTCGGAGTTAGAACCCCAAACGGCTGATTCTCTCTCGGAGTCATATCGCCATCAGCGGCGGCGGCGGCAGCAGCAGCGGCCATAGCAACAGGGCATTGGAGAAGCGAACTAATACCGGGCAACGATTCGGAAGAGAGAGGCGTATCGGCACCATTGACACCGGGAGAGGAGATTGAAATACCCATAGAATCTGAGTCTACCCCAGCGGCGGCGGCGGTCATGACGGCTCCTCCTCCTCCTCCTTCACCACCGCCGGCATACCCTGGGAAATATTCTGTGATTTTAATTTTGACGTCGCAAAGATCTCGTTGTCGGGCTGTTCGCTTGCGCTTCTTTTTGTTAGGATCATCCGATTTGGGGGTACCCGGAGGTCGACCTTTGAGTCGACAGTCCCAGTAATGAGATACGAGAGGCTTGCGTTTATAATGCTGTGTTGAGCGGTGGGAGTAGACGTTATCGATGTGTGGGAAATAGGTTCGGAACCTGGATTCAAATAAGGTTAATCTAGTTGATGTTTTTTTTTTTTTTTTTTTTGTTTGTACTTTTACTGTTGAAAATTATGAGAATTTTAAGAAGGGTGTCATTTCTTGACTGGCATACTGTTCTTCACTCAACACAATGGTCTCATCCACATGAAATAGACGTTCCCTCCAAGCTTCTAGATCCAGAGGGTCTACAATTGACGTTAGATCACGGAGGTATCCGTTCTCTTTCGAGGAGAAAATGGACTCGTTTGATGAGCTGCAATTTGGAATTTGCTGGTGGGCACGAAAAGAGACGGAATGTTCTTGAGGCTAGAATTGTACGCGTATATGAGTCAGTATGGAGACATGATAGCTTTTTTTTGATTCGGAGGTAAGAATTCTAATTTCTATAGACCGAAAAGCCAAGCCATTGGATTCAATGTTGCCTGGTATATATAATATTCTTACCATCAAAGCGCCATAGGTATTCTCTTGTCGGAGCGGTCGCACGCCATCTTGGTGTTGCTGCTGCTGCTGCTGCTGCTGCTGCTGGAGGGTGTAATGATCGTAAGCCTCGACTGCAGATTGCAGTCTTTGTAATGATTCAGCTTCAGGATCGACTTGTGAGCGCTGTTGCTGTTGTTGCTGCTGATCATGTTGCGGTAGATGGTGGTGGTGGTGGTGATGTTGCGAATGAATTAGCCCCAGCTCATGCTGATGCTGGAGCTCTGGGTCATGTTCATGCTTCGCGATGGAGGCTAAATGAGACGCATCTTCCGCGACAGATGAGAGCAGAGGTTGTAGAGGGCGGAGATGATCGGAAGAGTGTAATGCTGCCGGATCGTCCATTGTTTCTTGCGAATAGAAATGCGTCGGATGGGCTTAGAGGATGGACTTTAGACGCTGCTTTTAAGCAGGGGTGGAATGGGAAAAGGCGGGGGTTGAAGCGGCGTGGCTTATTAAGCTCCACAGCGCGCCCTGGACGTTCAAGTAAACTTAATAATAACAACCTCCTTGGGGGGATTGAGTAAGATTTAAGTCTAGATAATAAATGCCTGAGGAATCGCGAGGTCTATCTACATGCATATATTGTGGAGTTTTTTATGATAGGGCAGCGAAAATTGGCTGCCTACTATCAAGTTATCTATTTCGTATGGAGTACACATGTCTCAAAAACGAGAAATAAAAATAGCAAAAAAGTAAAAAGAAATAATGGAAAAAGCAATCATGTTGACGAGTCACCTGCAAGATTCCTGAATATGAGACTTGAGGTAAGATGATCAGCCAAATAGCCATTATAGGGAATTCTTTCACTAATGTACTCTGTAGATCCTTCATTCAGCATTTCATAAATATCCATAAAAAAAAAAAAGAAAAGAAAAAAAAAAAGTTGGATTTTTTGGGTCAATATCCATGCTCATCTACACTCAACTCATGATACATATGCAGGCTATATTTGGCGAATTTGCTTCGAGCGCGGATCTTCTCGCCAAACCGCGAGAATAAGGGTGGAACCAAACAAAATATTGTGGCCATAGCGGCGAGTATGGAGACGGCCACATTTGCCCCGAGTTTGTCAAACATGGGACTTGAAACCAACGGCAAGATGGCCGATAAAAGGGCCCGGACAAGACTGAGAGCAGCGAGACCACTGGCAGCATAACTCAAGTAGCTATCAGCCAAATAACCACTGAGCACATAGTCAATTTCATTCAGAGAAAATCCGATTAAAACTAGCGCGATCACGGAGATAATCCAATGAACATATGGAACCTTGGGAGGGATGGTCCATGCGAAGAGCCAGAGTGCACCAGCCAGCACACCACACCCGATCCAGAACCCGGCTAACTTGTGTTCTGGCTGGAGCGCATGGCCATGCTTGCGTCTTCGTTCTATCAGGTGCAAGTCTAAATACCGGGTTAGCAACCCCAGACTGAGCCCAATCCCAATCGCGACGAATGGCAGACACGCCTGTTTGTCGGTGAAGCCGAGACTTTGATAGATTGGGGGCAGCGCTTGGGTGAAGAGATAGACAAGTGCAGTCGCCACTGCGCTCATCACAGAAACAGTGAAGACGATAAGCTCGGTGAAGAACAGTCGAATAGGACGGCCCAGTGCTATACGCGCAAAGGTACGCAAATCGGGTGTGCTGTCGGGATTTAAGCTTTCAAGGGAATCAATCTTGGTTATTTTCCGAAGATTTTCTACTTCCCGCTCTAGTAAGAGAGCCGGCCGTGATTCGCTGATTCCTAGCAAGAGGAATGTCAGGAGTGCGGTCACAATGGCGGCAATGTAGAAAAGCCACCTCCTGGATCAGCCTCTAGTTAGCGATGATTTCCCAGGCCGATTGGACGGGAGAGGAAAAGGATAGTGGACTTTCTTGCCTATCCCAACATACCAGTTGAGGTCAGTCGTGGCAAAAGTACCCAAGATCGGCCCGACAACGAGACCTAGATTAGCCACCAGGGCCCAAAACCAGATCATCCAGACTCGATCTCGAGAGTTGAACATGTCTTCGATGCTACCCACGACGATAGTGCTGGGGATGGCAGAGAGAAAGCCACTGAGGAGTCGACCAACAATGACGCCAATCAGGGATGGAACGGCAGCGACAAGAACACAGGCCACGCTATACAAACCAGCGCTGATGATATACAGGTTCTTACGCCCGAAAGCTTCCGAGTATGGTGGCAAGATGATGCCTCCAATAGCCTGGCCAAGCAGGTAACTAAATCAACACAGCTAAGTCAGAAATCCATGGGATTTTTACACATTCGTCACTCCCATAGACAAGTGGTAGAGTAAGGCAGGTGGTGCAGGGGTTGAACTGACAGTGACACAAAGACGAAGATAGACAGCTCAGCCGATATGCCGAACTCATCAACAGCCGCATTGGCAGCAGTAGACTGAGTGAAGACAGTTAGTAAGTACAGATAGATGAACTAGTGTGGGGTGATAGATCATGATGCAAGGGGAGTATGAGAGGCGGGGAAGACATACACCAGCAGTGCTGACTGCAGTTCTGCACGAGTATAATAATGCGGGGACTATTAGCCATCATCACCACTATGAAAACAATTGCGAAACGCCCCCTTTTAGAAAAGGTAAAGATATATATATGTTAAAAAAAAAAAAAAAAACCTACGTGAAAAACTCCAAGAAGATTAAGAGTGAGACATTGCAGATTTTCCGAGAAATGTGCCAATTGCGAGGATGTCTCTGATTTCCTATAGCCCATTGGATATGAAAACCGTCCGAAGCCACTTTGAGGCCATATTGCTCCAAATACGGCTGGAGAAAATCTTTATCGGACTCTAGCCGAGACATTTCACGTAGCTCTGATCTTTAATTCGAGAATTTGTGATCATAAGGGGTTGCACTTGGCTGTTTAATGTTGAAGGTTCAAGAGGGAATAGGAGCAGGAGCTGCAACAGGATTTCCATCTCATTTTAAGACTGCGATACCTAAAAAAAAAAAAAGAAAAATACTTTGAAATAATAATAATAATTATAATAAAAATATCGTATCTCCTAGACAAGGGGCCGTCAAAGGCAAAAAAAGGAAAAAGAAAAGAAAAGAAAACCAAAAGGCAAAAGATAGTCGAATAAATGAATGTAAGCAAGGGATGTAGTTGTGATGCAAAGCATCTCCTGATTGTCGTACCCGAAGCCTTTGTGTAAAGTGTAATGCGCCCATCGATAGTCGTGCCAATGATACCAACAATGGGTTTTCCTGGGGGAGTAGGGGCATTCTGGATGGGCCCTTTGGGTTCCTGCATTCCAGTTGATGACATATGTCGGGTTATTTGCAGGATGAAGCACCGAGCGCTAGACCTGGGGAGACTGAGGAAGCTCAGAGGAGAAACTAGAATGTTTGAGGGAATTTCCGGTAACTCAGTAAGTACTGACTACCTACCTACCTAGGTGTGCTAAATATAATGACAAATTATAGCGATGTTTCCATGTGAGAAAAGAGACCATCAAACCTCATCGTCTTCTTTTGATCCTATGTGTGCGTTCGACAGGAGAAATGATATCAAAGAATTATTCCATGACCCATGAAATTGGCATGATAATACCCCGAGGGAGAATGGAGAAATGACTTTCCAGTCGATCTAGGGGTAGCTTGAAAAATGTAGACACTGCGTGTTGACTGGTTCGTACGGCCGGATATCACCAGGTATTCGCACCCGCCACCTCATTCCATGCTGGCATCAGGTGAAGGAAGCGCTACGTCAGCCGCCGTGGTATTGCTTGCGCAAAAAAAACATTGCAAGAATCTAGAGAGGTGCTCAAAAAGGCCCCTCTGGACTGATTTTTATTGTTTATTCTATTTCTGACTGCTCATCGTCGAGTGATTTCTTGCCAATGCTTGGACTACTAGGTAGTGTCCACTAAAGCTAATGAAATCATCTACCTAGTACCTATGACTTGGAGACAAACTACATCACTGGAGGAAATATGTGCATTCGTAACAGAAACCAGACTTCCACCTTGGCAATAGCTTCCAGCGGCATGAAGTGATGTCATGTCCAATTTTATGCGTCGTTACCATTGTACGCAAGCCAGTTAGGGCTACCTGAGACATCAGAGAGAACGTCCCGAGTGGCTAGCTCTTTGATGCGTGCCGTGACAGCAGCAGGGCCACGGAGCTCCTCAAGAGCCATTAGGTAGATTGATAATCCTACAATATGCGGCGTAGCCATGGAAGTGCCCGAAATGGTGTTGGTAGCAGTATTGGATCCAATCCATGCAGAAAGAATGTCTACACCAGGAGCAAAGATATCAACCACGGAACCGTAGTTCGAGAATTCAGCTCGAGAATTGTCCATGTCACTAGCGGCAACGGTAAGAGCATTAGGCGCAGATGCAGGGCTCGTAGTTGACGCATCGGTCTTCAAAGGAGTATTTTAGTTAGGCAGCCTTCGCTGGGTTGTGGAGGTGGGATGCGTGGCTGGACTTACATTCTCGTTTCCTGCCGCAACAACGGAGAGGATACCCTGGTCAAAGGCTTCCTCCACAGCACTATTGAATGCAAAGGAGTATCCACCGCCTAGGAATTCCACCGCACCGGCTCTGTGTTAGCGATAGCCCTTCCCGGGAACTATGAAATGAGCGTACGTACCCAAGCTCATGTTGATTGCAGCTTTGCTAGTCCGGTTCTTGCTGACTATGTCATTTGTTGCCCAGTTAAAGCCATCTAGAATGATAGAAGTACGGCTCGACTCCCCTCGGAAGACCTTGACCGATAGCAAATTAGCGCGTTTGGCGACACCATAGGTTGTACCACCTATGGTCCCGGCGACATGAGTTCCATGTCCAACGGTATCCTCGTGCTCGCCCCCAGCCGCGTTATAAGCAAGTCTCGCACGCCCGCCAAATTCCTCATGGTCCACATTAATACCAGTGTCCACTACATAAGCGAATGTGCCGGCCCCGGCACTAGTGTCGTAGATGTAGCTAGTACTTCGGTCCCCGCGATGGGAAATGGAACCTAAGCCCCAAGGCGCACCAGATTGGGTTGTCAAACTATCGAGGTACCAAATTTGATCCTCTTCAACATATTCGACCTAATACGAACTCAGTGAGCTTAAATTTTAGACTCAATACCTGGAAGACACAAACATCTGCGCTATTGCGGATCTCGCCTATAGTAGCCTCGTCAAAGGACCCAGAATACGCTGCAAACTTGTTAAATCTAAAGGATTTCTCTATTCCGGAGTAGCTGCTCTCTGCAAAAAGCCGGTTCCTGTTGTTGCGCCTGTGGATATCGGAGGCCCAAGATGTATGTGCTTCAATCTGGGCACGATTAAGGTTAGATTTAAGAGTAACAATATATTGTCCCGGGAGCTTCTCAACAGTATGATGGGCCTCGACAATAGGAGCGCTGAAGGCAACAGAAAAGAAAGCTCCAAAGAGGAGTATAGCGTGTTTGATTAAATGCATAACGTGAAATATGAATATGTCCTAGGGTAGACAGAGAACCTGGGAGGGTATTGACACGAGGAAGCTTATCTTCCTTTTCTATAACCAGGAAAGAGCAACGGACACATACCCTGCTCTTATACCTTTGAGAAAGGCTGTCCCAGATTCGGTCCTAAGATCATTCAATTTTTTAGTCTCAAAGCGACCAGGATCAGACACGGTTGAAGCCCACAGGGTGACATTGTGTGCTCAGAAGGTTTTCAGTGCTTGTGCTCCATCGGAAAAAATAAATTCGGCGGGGAGAACAGTGATGGGAGGGAGATGAATGCTCAGGATGGCCGTTGTACTGTCTGGACATTGGTCTCAGAGCGATCAGATTACCAAGCAACAATAAAAAACAATTAAAGCACGAGTTAAGTATTCAGCTGTTATCAAGATATCAAAAGTCAAAAAAAAAAAAAAAAAAAACAAGAGGGGAGAGTGATGCTACTACCAACAATTGCTTTTCTTGATTTGTGCCCCCCCTTGACGACCATCAACACCCTTACACACCAAAGCTCTGGAAATCCCACCAGACGACCCCGTTAGGCAGGTGGCACACTCCCCGGGTGATCTTCCCAGCCGACGACTGATGTTGTACAAACCCGCCTCTTTAAGGCGGAAGCTCATCTCTAGAAGACCTAGTGTGACCTCTTTCAATGCTTGGCGCTTGCACATACCAGATATGTCTGGCTGTATCATTTCATACACTGTGAGCTTTGAGAACCGGGGGTGATGCTTGGGTATAGAATCTGAATCAGATGCCAAGGTCATTCTAGAACAGATCTCGGCACGGGTGGCGTCTTGTTTGTCTGCAGGGTTGCTGCCACCTGAAGATATAATAAAATAATTAGCCGCAGACCTACCTTTTTATAAGGAAAAAAGCAAAAAAAAAAAAAAAAAAAAGGCAGATAGAAATGAGGTGCCCCGGTGCATGGAAATGAAATGCTTATGATAAGCGTCTTGTAAATTTCATTCTCATTGAAAGCGGTCTAGTCCAACGCATGGCCCCGAACGGGTGTCTTATGATGCAACGGAGAGGTCCATCCTGTTCGATACCTACAATCTTCTTTGTATTTACTTTACGCTTTACCTAATAATTATCTCTTCACCAACTATTATTCGTCTCTGGGACTACTGCACGGTCGAGATGTCCAAGCGAAGTAATTAGAGGCACAGACATCTCCAACCACAACAAGAAATAAAAATTTGCGGGAGGACAGCAACGGACTAATCTTGTGATACTGGCAGCAGTTCAGACTCACTCATGGACTTCTAGTAGTACCGAGTAGTAGCACTGTACCTACCGGGACGGATGGGAAGTGTCTTCCTGGCAAGATGGTGGATTGTTCAAAACCACGGCACTGTATCCCGCTTAGGCATGTCTGACACGATTCATCGATTTTAGAATCCCTGGAAGAATGTTCTTGTCGAGAGAGAGAGAGAGATAAGTAGATAGTGACGTTACTCGAGGGAAAGTTAGTCAGTCCATCACTGCCTAGGTGCTCACCTCCGTACCGACCAAGATAAGGTTCTGTAGGTACGTATCCATTCTCTACCAGGTGATAAGTAAAGCAGCCACCGAAAATAACCATAAGCCTCCCTCCCTACCCTACCTATCTAGGTAAATGATCATCGATGGTAACGAGGGTGGAGATACAAAAGAAGAAAAAAATTCCAACAGGATTGGTAGTGAAAGTGAAGAGGTGAATAGTTGAATTATGAATCCACAAGAAAGAATGCAGTGGCTTCATTAGTCCGATTGTTGTCGATCTTTTCTCCACTTGGTCAAACCTACTAGGTAAGTACCTTAGGTACAGTACCTATCTCGGTCTCTGAGCGGCCGTAGATAGTCTTGAGAGTACTTAGGAAAACATTGTGATTTAAAACTTTATTGAGCAGCCGGATTATCCTAACCGATCTTTAGGATTCTTTCTCCCTTTTGTTCTAACCCTTTGGGAGGAAGGTTTTCATTAATGACTCGTAAGAATTAAAGATAGATCAAGGAAATATTTGGAAAAAAGGAAAAAATAAAAAAAAATAAATCGAAATGTACATACAATTAATTATATCCTCAATAGCACAATTTATGAAAGTAATGTATGTATATACCTAACCTAGGTAGGCACACCTGCACTTCTTCACTTAGTATGTACGGTACAATGTGTCTGTACATATCATGGATATATTAGGCTATCCGCCTTGAACTAGGATAGACCCGATACAATGAGGGAAAAAAAATAAGCATACAGGTAGATAAATTTCTTAACCCCTCCTCCGCTGGGCAGCATCTTCCTGAATCTCTTTCTCTGCCCTCTCCTTCCAATCCTTCTCCCATCGTGACAATGCAGGCCGATCCTTAATAACATCGTCACAACTCCACTGCATACGAGCCTGATCGAGGGCCGGATCAGTTTCGTCATCCGGGCAGATAATGTAAAATGACCCCTTCTGCAGACCCCGCTCCAATTCCTCCGCCACCTGACTGGGGAACCATGATCCCTTCATCTTGGTTACCTCTCCCTCCGATGTGGGACCCACATTACCCATTAAACCCGTCCAGGTCCATCCCGGCACAAGCAGATGGGCCGAAATATGGGCAGTAGCGGAATCAGTCCGAAGGCTATGTGCCAAACCCTCGGCGAGGTTCTTGATCGCAGCTTTGGAGGCGTTATAGGCTGGGTTAGAGGCACCGGGAGGATTAGTGATGCCTTGTTTTGATCCAGTGATGATGATAGATTTGGGGGATAGTTCTTTTTGAAGGATGGGAAGCACGGCGCTGATTCCATTGACTGGACCAAAGAGGTTTGTGTCGAAAATCTAGCGGTGATATTTAGTTGTTAGCAACGCAATAAACCGTTCCTTCTCGTTCTTCGCTCTTTAGAATTCCGAGGGAAAAGAAAAAAAAAAAAAAAAGGCAAGTCAATATCTCACATCTTTCCAATATTCAACATTATTGACCCAAGGACTCGACTCCCGAGGCTTAGTCCCTTTACCTGCATTCAACAGGACAAGATCCAAGGTAGGAAACGTCGACTGCACCTGGACCATCACACGATCCCATTGCGCCTTATCCCCGACATCGAGAACATACGCTTCCGTTTTTAGCGAGGAATCGGATCCAGCCAATGCCTCTCGAGCCTTGGGCAAATTTACGGCGTCAATGTCAAGGAGGGCAAGGTGCATGCCCCGGCTGCGGCAGAGTTTGGCCACTGCATATCCTACACCAGACGCGGCACCGGTGATGAGGGCTGTTTTCTGGGGTTGGAGAGTAAGAGCCATGGTGTATTTCAGTAGGCGGTGATGTTTGATGAATTACTATTAAATTAGAATATGAACGATAGCATCAAGATTTAAGTTGCTATGTTATGTCTGTCATGGCGGGGAACTGATGTTTATAACGTGCGGGGAGAGCGGAAATAACGGGGTTTGGTAGGTGGGGAGATGTCAGCGGCCTACTCCACCTTGCTTTCCAGCTCTCCCAATCTATCTCCTTTTTTGATTGCTTACAAATCCTAGTTTATGGTGTTTAAAAGGACCATTGTAAAGACGGCATTCGTACCTTCAGAATGCATTGGAGCTTCTGGTCATCATATCGGTTCAGAGAATCACTCCAAGAAAGGCCGCACACGGGCCAGGCCTGGTTGGCAACGTGTCCGGCTCCCACCACTTGTATTTTTTTGATTGACTCTTGACTAATATGCTGCAAATCTGGACAGTAGTGATTTGTCTTGAAAGATATACCTAAAGAGATTCTGGAAATTTTCGACGAGAAAATTCAACCCCTTTTACGGGAGAGTCAATACATACGAACACCATGTGATATTATACCTGGGCAAGTTCAAATATTTGACGGGCGACTTCCTAGACCTTGTCAAAGGGAGTGTTTCATTGCGGGTACGGAAGCGGATCCTTAAGAATACTCTGCTAGGTATTGCCGAACTGCACGATCAAGACCTGGTTCATCTTGGTAATGTCTCTTCACGTCAGCTGCAACATGTCGGTCAGGATATAACTGTTGAAAGGGTTCTTGTTATCGACATTGAAAATGCCGCTTATCTCCCTAAAGGTAGGTGTATCAAGGGCATGCTTGAAGTATTGGAATTAACAGGGTTCATCAAGTGATTCTGCGTCTGATTGAACTTCGTTTTGCATCACCTGGTAGAAACTCCTCCCGTGCTAATCATGGCTTGTAGCTGAATTTCTATCAGGGTGCCATTGACGCCTAGGTAGGTTTTAAATTCTCGGGTAGCCGTAACTGTTCCTATCAAGTACCTACAAAGTACTTGGTAGTAAGTCGTACCAGTTCAACCTGCTCAGAAGCTAATGAGGCTAGACTTACAATTGATCTTTGGGTTCATAGGTTCCCACCCAAAAGGTCAGGTGATGATATTATAAACGGCCTAGTGAATAGGAAGAGATAAGCGAAAATAATGATAATAATATAAAGAGGCGGAAGAAAGGCAAAAGCGGAGGCTGCAGATCGCTTCCTCTGGTCTTTCCATCAATCAATTTCACTGCCAAGTGTGGGGGATGTGGAGAGGGGATGATGCGGAGTTGAAATCTGACACTACTAGGTAGAATGTCGTATCTCTCATAACAGGTAAAGCTGCGCTCGGCCTCCATTGGTGCAAAAAATGGAAATGGAAAAGGAAAAGAGGAGAAAAGGATTGGACAACAACAGGTCTTCGGCTCGGAAATGGGGGGATAAACGGGTATATTGCGATGTAGCACTCAAGTAGTTCGAGTAGTGTAAATAGTTTATCCAGACAAAGAGAAGAGACGTTGAGAATAAGAACCCTCCATTGCCTTCACTCATGATAGCACCAAACCGGTTGATGCCCAAAGAGCTTGGGTCTGGCCTCCGCGAATATTCACAACAGTCTCACCATGACTACATACCCCAACGACGAGATTTCCCCGGCAGGGAATCATAACCAGAACCAGCGTCCCGTGCAAGCGTCACGTTCGAAGGCCGTGGAATTCCTGGCTAGCCACGTAGCTGAGGAGAATACTAGCTTCACTTATGAGGAGGAAAAGGCTGTTCTCCGCCGTATTGACACGCGAGTTCTCATTCTCATCTTGTGGGCGTACTTCTTCCAGCAACTGGACAAAAGCTCGTTGAGGTATTTCTTTTTATGATCATACATCTCACCTGCTAAAGGATCCTAAGATTGACTGTGCACTGACTGTCATTGGCTTCTTCTCTCTCTTCCCTTTCTCTTTGCTTTAGCTATGTCTCGATTTTTGGTATCTCCGATGATGCTCACTTGGTCGGCCTCCAATACTCCTGGCTTGGTTCCATCCTCTACCTCGCGCAACTGGTCATGCAGCCTCTTGCGGCCCTAGTGCTTGTCAAACTTCCAACTGGAAAAGTCCTCGCCGCAGCAATTTTCCTCTGGGGCTCCGCACTCTCTATCATGACGGCCTGCACCAATTTCCCATCATTGCTTGGACTGCGCTTTATGCTTGGCTCATTCGAATCGCTAATTGCTCCCTGCTGTGTTACCATTACGCAGATGTGGTGGCGACGAAGTGAACAAACCCTGCGTGTCAGCTACTGGAATGCGATGAACGGCCTTACCTCCATTATTGGCAGTCTCGTTACCTATGGACTTGGACACATCCACAGCGATACTTTGTATCAATATCAGACCATCTTCTTGTTCTGCGGACTGCTGACGGTGCTTTACTCTTTTGTCGTCCTCTGGTTAATGCCCGATTCGCCCATGGAAGCTAAGTACTTGACTGAGCGGGAGAAAATCATCGCAACTGAGCGAGTCCGAGCCAATCAAATGGGCATCGCCACGCGAGAATGGCGCTGGGACCACGTTATGGAGGTCGCTCTTGATCTCAAAACCTGGCTCTGGTTTGTCGCGATTATTGCTATTTCGTAAGTTTCTGTTTCCTTAGCCCTGTACGTATTGCGTGTTACGCTGTGAGCCGAGCCAGATCTCCAAGCGGAGTGCACAGAAGAAAGATAAAAAGTAAAAAATAGAAGTAGAAGTTAATAAAAGAATTCTCTCACCAGCATCGCAAGTGGCGGTATCGGAACATTTGGTTCCTTGATCGTCAAATCTTTCGGATTCGACAGTTTCCAAACGATCCTGTTCAACATCCCCTTCGGCGTGATCCAGATTCTCGCCATCTTAGGCACTGGATGGTTGGCTACATGGACTCAGCGCAAAGGGCTCGTTATTGCCGGAGTCAGCGTCTTACCGGCTATCGGGGCCATAATGATGCTTACAGTTCCTCGAGAACAGAAGGGAGTTCTACTCTTCGGTTATTACCTAGTGAGTTTCTGGGGCCGGCCATCATACCCTTTTTTTTTTTTTTCTTTATTTGAGACCCCTTCCCCCCCTTCTTGCTAACAAGTCAACCCTTAGGTTTCCACATTGGCAGCCATCACCCCTCTACTATATGCTTGGCAAGCCCAAAACACTGGAGGCGACACTAAAAAGAAGTGTACCTCCGGCGTGGTTTTCGTGGGTATGTGTACCGGGAACGTCGTGGGACCGCTCCTCTACTCTACCGAAGATGCTCCTCTATACCGGAAGGGCCTCATCGCCAATCTCGTCATGTTTGTCACAGTCGGCGCTGTCTCTGCGTACGTAGTCTCCGCTCCAAAACCTATCCTTTTACCCCCATTTTAGCTCCCCCAACAAAAACAATAAAAGAAAGAAAAATATAAACTAATAGTGCCATACAGCCTCATCCCTTTCTATCTTAAGTATCTGAACAAGAAGCACGAGCTGCGACGTCTGCAACTCGGAAAAACAGGACAGATCACTGACATGTCCATGGTCGGCAAGAAACAGCTGGAAGCCAGCAAAGCAGTTCAATTGGAGGACGTTCAGGATCAAAGAATCTCATTAGAACATGATAATGGTCTACAGGACGTGACTGACTTGAGGAATGAGGACTTCATCTATGTCTACTAGATGCTTTTTGTGGTTTCTGATCAGTGCTGACATCTAGGTTTGAGAGCAAGTATGTTTGTTACGTATCTTGGACTCGGATATCTTCATAACGATTATTTATGTGTTTTATGTCAATATATCAATATACACGACCGTATTTACACTTGCCTCGCAAAAAATAAAATAAATAAAAATAAATAAGATAGGGGTTAGGGGTTAGGCCTACAACTGATGGGTTTCTGAGCAGTCTTTTATATTCATCCACGAGGGCAAAGATACGATTTCCAGGAGTAGTATTAAGCAGGAAACCATAAAATGCCTCTTTTTACTTATACTATAAGCACCCAAGATATTGCAATTTCATGAAAGAGGTACCTGGTAGTTTAGACTGACAGATGACTTACGACGATTTAAACATAGAAGAAAGTGAAGAATAACGACATTGGATGAAAGCCGACCTGTCACATAATGCCTCTTTAGCCCACCAACGTTAAATCAACCGAATTACTATAGAATCACATTTCAGTGCTCATTTACTCTGCCCGAAGAATAATGTGGGAAAGTATAAACAGGCGGATTGGCCTTCCATGGTGGATTGGGCGCCGCAACTAACGAATCGATCATCCAGGATACCAACTCCAGACAGTCCTTGAGTAAATTATGAAATTCGGCCAGCGAGCGTAGCTTGTCAACATTTAATACGCCGCATGAAGCGCAAGCCAGAGGGGGCGGCTTTCGGCCGTGATGTCTGGTCTCTTGGGGTGCACAGGTACTTCCCCTTTGGCGTTTGCTGTGGCTGCAGCTAATTCTCCTTCCTCTTGAACAGGACTGTCTCCGGCCCCTTTGGTCTAAAACTCAACAGGTGATGGTTCACCTTTCCTATACAGAGAAAATCAGGTTGCGTTCGGTCAAGGGTATCCCCCCTAATGCTCACCCAAGCTAGCGCTTTCGCTCCTCAAAGACCAAATTTAGCGGTCCAATCGTAAAGGTGAAAGTGTCCTTGGCGTCTTCATTGAATGAGACACCGTCCTCACCGGGTGCAAATGAAAGGTCAAACTCCAAGGCAATTCGGGCTATGACGTAGCGAAGCTGCATGAGAGCAAACTGTTTTCCTACACACCCATAACGGCCTATTTGGAATTAGGATTAGAACCAGGAACGGTATCAGCCAGGGAGATAAATCTTACCTAGTTGGAAGGGAAAAAATGCCTCCTCATTAGTGATGAGCTTCTCTTTATCATCAAGCCACCGCTCAGAGATAAACTTTGCCCCAAATGGGAAATAGCGGTCATCCCGTTGAATGACATATTGAGGTATAACCACGATTGTATCCCCCGGAATCCACACCTCATCAACTTGCAGACCCTCAGGGGGTGTCTGTCGAGGCTGACCACTTGGCACAGCTGGCTTGAGACGGAGGGTCTCATTGATAACAGCCTCGAGATATGGTATATTGCGGAGCTTCTCATTATTGAACTCAGATGGACTAACGGTGGTAGGAAAGCACGCATCAAGCTCCAATTGCAGTTTTTTATATGCAGAAGGATTCGCAACAAGGAAATATATAGCATGGGCTAGAGTGACGCCGGTCGTATCGCTGACGGAGAAAATGAGACTTAGAAAAGGGTCTCACGTAGCAGGGCGGACCACTTACCTTCCGGCGATCATCATGAGACGTCCGTCTTCATTAAGAGCTTGGTCACCTGGCGGAGCAGATAAGTCTTTCTCCTCCATAGCTTTCAATAGCCAGGATATAACATCCTCAGGAGTCTTGTCTTTTCCGCTATACCATTGCTAGATGGGGCTTAGCATTTGCAAAGGGGTGTATATATGTTTGAAATAAGAGTATAGCCAAGGGAAGAAACTAACAGCTTTTTTCTCCGCAATTTGGTCGGCGCAATATGTCATGAACTGACCGTAGTTGCCGACAAGGGTTTGGATAGCTCCAAGGATGGTTAGAACCCACGGGACAGGCTTCAGAATTCCCAATATCAGCATTTGCTCATGAAGCTCTTTGATTGCGGCATGCTCTGTGGCTTCCTCAAGCTGACGGAAATCCTTCGAAAACCCAACAAGCCCCATCACGTCAAAGGCCAGATACATCATCCATTGTGAAACATCGAGAGGCCGACCAACTCGGGATCGGATCTGCGATATAAGAACGTTTACTTTTTCTTGAACTCTTAGCTCGTAGGTTGCAAGTGCTATGAGGCTCAAAGGCTAAATGTTAGCTAAGAAGCAGATAGATTAAGGGGGGTATATTAAGGGTAAACTTAGAAGATTTGGTGCGCTCACCTTTGATGCTAAATCCACGGTCCCATGCCTTTCGTCGGCGACGGTGCACGTCGGGATCACGCGTTGAATTGAGCGAAATCTGGGTATTATCATCGGATACATGACTGTACCAAGTAGACCGTGTGCAGGATGATTGAGGTCCGCTGACTGCGAGAACCGCGGATGGTCGATTAATGGAGATTTCGCGAGGGCCAGTTCGCACAAAATCCCCATATTTATGGTGCATTGTCTCGAGATCTTGATGGTATTGGGTTCGCCTCGACACCTCCTTTACCACCAACAGTCGACTCACTTTGGCCGACCATGGCCCCGGGAATTTCCGTAAACGGTGGAAAAACGCTCGATAAAGGATAATACTGATCGCAAGTCCCAGATTAAAGAAGCAACCAGCGACAGAAGCCCACCCGACAGCTTGAAGCCAACCCAGCTCGAAAATATGGACATAGCTAACGCTTAGGACAAGCCAATTGCCTAGATAAAGCGCCACCAGGGGCCAGATTCGATTGTCGATTTCTCTCGTACGGATACATTGGTGGAACGCTGCTCCCAAAACAAGAAATGTGGGCGCAATTTGTGAAAGGGCTGGATTCAAGAACGTCGTAAATATCGACGCTGAGCTCATTTTCAGAGGCAGAAATAAAGTTCTCTTTGTGCCTTCTCTTTTACATCATGAGACGAGGAGAAGACAAGACGAAGTTTTACAGTTTTAACCTAAGCCACCAAAATTGACCTGCTTTCTCAAGTTCTCCAAATCCCCCCAACCCCTCATGAACCGGCCAATGAGTAAGAAGAACGAGAAAGAGCAGAGATAAAAAAGCCAAAGCTAAATTCGTTGGTTACGGGGAAACGGGTAGGCCCGCTCCGTCAACTTGACTAAGATTGCAAGGGGAGAAGGCGAGAGGATCATGGATTATTAGGGCTTTAGGTAACGCCTCCTCTGTGACATTGGCCACTTTAGCTTCAACCGGCGCAACGCTACTGCGATGATCCCTCCCAAGTCGAGTCAACCGACATTTATCCAGTCTGTCATATTCACAACCTTGGTAGCGATAAGGATGCAAAGGCAAAAAGTACATAATTTACTCTTCAAGAGCCCCTATTGAATTGGGTGTATAGTTAAGTTTACTCAAGTCCGCCAGAGTTTACATGCTATGAGAACGAGAAAGAGAAAAAGAAAAGAAGAAAAAAGATATATAGAATAACCGATGGAGAGGTTGATTGATACCTGACTGGTTCTAGCAGTCTGCCATGTTGCACTCCAGTCCCTTGTGATTCTTGTGTTTTGCTAGAAGTGAGAATGTTCGAGTCTCTCCAGCCCGTCGCATATGCCATTTCATTTTTGTTCTACGCACTGGCCTCAATTTCCACCGGCCTTCGTGTCTACTCGAGAGCACATATAATTAAAAGCTTTGGCAAAGACGATTGGTGGATGATTTTGGTGTCTGTAAGTATAGCACTGTAGTTCACTTAGAAGGACCAACTCGGTCGGAGAAGAGAACAAGCAGGACGTAGACTCATATCTTATCCACAGGTCTTTAACACTGCCCAGCAAGGGATGTTTTGCGCCTTTCTTTACTATGGAGCAGGACTGTATGTTCAATCCGCGTTGTGTCAGAGATTTGGCTCCGTAGGTTTTAACCCTCTGTTCTAGACATTCCACTCAAATCGATCAAATAAACTATCCAGTCTTATTAAAGGTATGTTAAAACTAATGTATTTTTTTTTCTTATTATTATGGTTGTTATTGTTGTCTCTCTCTCGGACATCTACCTGACTCTTCTTGGCAGATGCTATTCGCCGAGGAGATTTTTTATATCTGGATGATGCAATTTGCCATTAAACAGGCCTTCTTAATCTTCTACCTGCGCCACGCAAACTAATCAACCTTCCTCCGCGGGGTTTATGTGACGATGGGCCTCAACATCTTGATTGCTCTTGCTCTCTGGCTGCTCTACTTTCTCCAATTTCGCCCCCTTCCAGCCTTCTGGGACGCGGCAGGGCATCCGCACGCGAAATGCCTACCAACGTCTGTCACCTATTATGTCCCAGTGTCTCTAGTGAGTATACTTAAGGATGTCGCATACTTTCTCTGCAGGCAGCCGTCCAACGGTCTAGACCAATTGAATAACTAACCTTCAATAACCATAGAATATCTTCACCGATTTCGTTATTCTATTCCTTCCTATCCCGCCCCTCTGGAGCATGCAGGCCAGCATTGCTCGACGCATTGGCGTGATTGCCGTGATCTCCGTCGGAGGCGTTGCGGTTATAGTGTCCTGCCTTCGGGTCATTTTCCTCCATCAATTCGCGGTCGATCCAGATTTCACCTACATCCTAGGGAAAATGGTGATAATTTCTGCCGTGGAGCTGAATATTGCAATCATGGCGGCGAATGCCCCTTCTCTCAAGGCAGTTTGGCTCAAACATATTAGTGGATCGCTTAGCAACTACCTGTCTTCAATCCATGCTTCTCAGCTCGCTAGAAAGCAGCTTTCTGCTGGCTAGGAACTATCACCTGTGATTTACCAACCAGCAAACCCTAAGCAACATGCCTCTTCTACGCATAATTTAGTTGAATTGACTATGAGTCATGAACAACGAGAAGCTTCTTTGATGGATACAAGAACAACTAATTCACAAGGTTGATAGTTAGAACATATATACGCCTACTTGGCTTGATGAATTCTTTGATCAGCCCTTTTTCCCTAAATTATTCTGGAGACATTCTGGAGGCTTTCTTTCCTTTTTTTTTTTTTTTTCTCAAAAATGATAATAATATAATAATCCGTTCACGGTACTTAGTATCCATATTTTAGACAAGATTTTACGAATTTTATGCCACCCATTCCTTTCTGATGCACAATCTACTTCTAGTGTTGGTAATACTCTCGCGATATATTATGCAGTATGGTTTGGCTTTGAATGATAGGCACCTAGGTTAGACAAATTAGATTATAGGCGAATATACATGTCAATGGCCGGCGTGTTACATCTCTATAAGTTATCGAAGCATTAGTCCTTTTTAATTGACCCAGGATGCCGATGCTTTTTCTCTGAGAGCTAAATTCATTCTAAATTAGGGCGTGAAACGGCTGGGGGGCTCATGTCGTGTTTACCGTAAGCTTCCAAGATTAATTATCCTTGATCCCAAACTTCCAACTACATAACTAATGCTCATTACCATTCCGCGTTAAGGTAGGCGCACACAACTATGGCATTAACAGAGGTGAATTTTATTCTCTAATAACTGGTTTCAACTGGCCTATATCATTGAAGGTAGTAGTGCCCCTCCCTTATTTAGCAGGGCCACACCCACGTCAGCAGGAAAAAAAGCAAAAATAAAATATGATGTGTTAAATTGGTCCTCGTAAAGATCGCTCCACTGTCTTTATTACTTTTTTTTTTCAAACAACCAAAACCTTTCCCCTCCTCTTGGTACCCAACTCATCGCCTCTTTCTCTCTCCAAGCTCTCTCGGTAGACACCCACTCTTTTGACCAAATTTCATCACAAACCACGCTGCCGGATTGACCATGGGTGATACTCCTGGCCCCATCCACAAAAAGAGGCACAAGGTGCTCAAATGGTGCTCAAAGTCTGTCTTTAGAAGGCGAAGCAAAGACGAAGATACCCATTCCACGACACCAGAACCAACTACCTCAACAATCGCCACCAACCCAGACGCAACGAATGGCTCAGTCGATCCCAAGATTGAAAGTCCCAAAATCGGTAATTCTAAAGCCAACAATCCCATGACTGATGACCACCACGCAAAAGATTTGTGGCAGATGGCGTACGACGAGTTAGGTGAGAACGACCAGACCACGCTGGCAAAACTTTTTCCGACTACGACAACTGAGTCTCAGGGCGCTGGCCGTTTACGGCCCAAAGATATACTGGATCAGGTTGTTAGGACGACAGAAGCACAATATAAGGAAACCCAGGGAAATAGGAGTGAAATTCGGGCAACGGCTCACACAATTTTGAACTCCGTGCTGTCCTTTCAAGATGTTATCAGTAATGTTGTGAAATTCGACCCAACCGGGCACGCCTCAAGCGCTTGGGCGATAGTCTCGCTCGGATTAACGGTATGTTTATCCCACTGAGGAGGCCAAGTCTATAGCTAACGACTTTAGATGGCCAAGAACCATGAAAACCTGCGGGATGCTTTATTTGATGCTTCGAGTTACCTGGCAGATTTGCTGGCCCGTTTTGCCTTTATTGAAGAAAAGTTCTATCGTGGCAGAGACCCAGTCAGAATTAATGTTGAAAAAGAACGATCGATCATCCGGGTTTATGTGGCAATATTGCAATACTCCGCTGAAGTTCATAGGGCTCAAGAGTTCAACAAGGGAAAAGCCATCTTGGAAAGCATAACGACTGTAACAAGCCAGCAACTCACCCAGCTCAAGTCTTCGATCAAAGAAGAGGAGATTCACCTGCATAATTGGCTGCTTATGGACGAGCATCTACGTCGAAAAACAGAAGCAGATGAAATTCTGATTCGCATTGACGAATTGGTGATGAAAATCCAAAAAGTAAACACTACAATTGCCATGTTAAATCTGCCTTTTGCACCGGGTGCAATTTGTGACTCCTTTAAAGACCAACACGAAGACGAATGTCTTCCTGGAACACGAACAGAGTTGCTTCAGCAGATAAGAGACTGGGGGAGGTCAAGTGGCAAATGCATATTCTGGCTGTGTGGAATGGCAGGCACAGGCAAGTCCACTATTGCAAGGACAGTAGCTCGAGCCTTTAAAGACGATGGCATTCTTGGAGCCAGTTATTTTTTCAAAAGAGGTGAGGGAGATCAGGGCTCGGCGGCAAAGTTTTTCCCAACAATTATAAAGCAATTAGCAACCCACATCCCTGAGATAATGCCCAATATCCAAGAAGCTATCGAGAAAGACTCTACCATTCTAGTGAGGTCGTTGCAAGAGCAATTTGATAAGCTCATGCTTCAACCATTAATTGCTATGAGCCAGGATCGAGCGCAGACTACAGTGATTGTCATTGACGCTTTAGATGAGTGCGAACGGGAGGAAGATGTGGATATAATTCTCAAACTTTTACCTGAGGTTGAGAGGAAAACAAATATAAAAATTCGATTTTTCTTGACAAGCCGACCAGAGTCGCCCATTCGATTTGGGTTTGATCGAATTGATCAGAACGATTATCAGAACACTATTCTGCAGGATTTGGATGGAGATATTATAAAACATGACATCACCATATATCTTAGAGAAGAATTCTCCAAAATAAGGCAGAAAAAGCACCAATATAATCTCCATTCCGAATGGCCTGGGGAGGAAAAAATCCAAACTTTAGCTATGATGGCTGTTCCACTCTTCATCTTCGCGGCCACTATATGTCGTTTTGTGGGTGATAAGCAATGGAACCCTGAAAAGCGACTACAAAAGTTTTTCACAGATTCATCGGGATCTAAGATGGATAAGACATACCGGCCAATTTTGAATCAGCTTCTTGTTGAGGATGAAAGTGACACGGACCAGCTGGTCGAAGAGTTTCAGAAAATCATCGGTGTTATTATTCTTCTTGCTGCTCCACTTTCATTGAGATCTCTTGCAGAACTTCTTGACATATCAGAAGATGATATCAGCATTCGGCTAGACTCATTCCATTCAGTTTTAACTATACCCAACGATCCCAATTTGCCCATACGTATCCTGCATTTGTCCTTCCATGACTATCTAGTGGATGAACGTACAAAGGCGAACAAATCCACGTCCCGATTCTGGGTGGACAAAAGGGAGAAGCATGAGTATATAGCCGGGCAATGTCTTATACTCATGGGACGCTGTCTCAGGAAGAATATTTGCAAGTTACCAAATTATGGGACAAGTCGATCAGATATAGACCCTGCCTCTATAGCAAAGTTTTTTCCAGCTGCCCTTCGGTACGCCTGTCATTATTGGGTTTATCACCTCACCCAAAGCTCAGCACAACCTAGGATTCTTGACCAAGTGCTCCCCTTCCTGAAAGAGCACTTTCTTCATTGGCTTGAGTCGATGAGTATTTTAGGGAAAATATTTGAAGCTGTAAATGCTATAGATATGTTGCTTCAACTAGCGAAAGTGAGTCTTATACCTCCTTATGGGCAACAACCTATCCAGCTAACATAAATCAAATAATAGAAAATATTCATTAATGAGCTATCTTCCTTTCTTTTAGATGCTCGCAGGTTTATCTTGAAATTTGTGAGCATCATTGATATAGCACCATTACAGGTGTACAGCTCAGGCCTCATCTTTGCTCCACAAAGATCATTTGTCAAGGCGAAATTTTCAAGAAAGGCTCCTAATTGGCTATTTAAGAGTCCAAAATTAGAAGAAAATTGGAGTCCAGAATTACAAACCCTAGAGGGCCATACAGGTTCAGTTTATTCAGTAGCCTTCTCACCTGATGGCCAGCTCCTGGCATCTGGCTCTTGGGATGACACCATCAAGCTCTGGGACCCATCCACTGGCAGCCTTAAGCATACCCTCGAGGGCCATTCAGATTCAGTTAAATCAGTAGCCTTCTCACCTGATGGCCAGCTCCTGGCATCTGGCTCTCGGGATGACACCATCAAGCTCTGGGACCCAACCACTGGCAGCCTTAAGGACACTCTAGAGGGCCATTCATCTTTAGTTGATTCAGTAGCCTTCTCACCTGATGGCCAGCTCCTGGCATCTGGCTCTGGTGATCACACCATCAAGCTCTGGGACCCAACCACTGGCAGCCTTAAGCATACCCTAGAGGGCCATTCATCTTTAGTTGATTCAGTAGCCTTCTCACCTGATGGCCAGCTCCTGGCATCTGGCTCTGATGATCACACCGTCAAGCTCTGGGACCCAACCACTGGCAGCCTTAAGCATACCCTAGAGGGCCATTCAGATTCAGTTATTTCAGTAGCCTTCTCACCTGATGGCCAGCTCCTGGCATCTGGCTCTCGGGATGTCACCATCAAGCTCTGGGACCCATCCACTGGCAGCCTGAAGCATACCCTAGAGGGCCATTCATTTTTAGTTTCATCAGTAGCCTTCTCACCTGATGGCCAGCTCCTGGCATCTGGCTCTTGGGATGACACCATCAAGCTCTGGGACCCAACCATTGGCAGCTTTAAGCATACCCTAGAGGGCCATTCGTCTTTAGTTGATTCAGTAGCCTTCTCACCTGATGGCCAGCTCCTGGCATCTGGCTCTCGGGATGACACCATCAAGCTCTGGGACCCAACCACTGGCAGCCTGAAGCATACCCTAGAGGGCCATTCAGATTCAGTTGATTCAGTAGCCTTCTCACCTGATGGCCAGCTCCTGGCATCTGGCTCTGATGATCACACCGTCAAGCTCTGGGACCCATCCACTGGCAGCCTTAAGCATACCCTAGAGGGCCATTCAAATTCAGTTATTTCAGTAGCCTTCTCACCTGATGGCCAGCTCCTGGCATCTGGCTCTCATGGTGGCACCATAAAACTCTGGGACCCAACCACTGGCAGCCTTAAGCATACCCTAGAGGGCCATTCAAATTCAGTTATTTCAGTAGCCTTCTCACCTGATGGCCAGCTCCTGGCATCTGGCTCAAATGATCAGATCATCAAGCTCTGGGACCCAACCACTGGCAGCCTGAAGCATACCCTAGAGGGCCATTCAAATTCAGTTATTTCAGTAGCCTTCTCACCTGATGGTCAGCTCCTGGCATCTGGCTCTCATGATCACATCATCAAGCTTTGGGACCCAACCACTGGCAGCCTGAAGCATACCCTAGAGGGCCATTCAGATTCAGTTTATTCAGTAGCTTTCTCACCTGATGGCCAGCTCCTGGCATCTGGCTCTCATGGTGGCACCATAAAACTCTGGGACCCAACCACTGGCAGCTTTAAGCACACGCTAAATGCTAAAGGATTTGTTTCTCACATTGAATTTTCCATGAATCTACCCCTACTTATTACCAACCGAGGATCTTTCAATATACAAGATTGGTATAAAGGCTTCTCATTGAATCCTTCTGAAATACGAACTGGTATATCGCTTCAGGAAGATCATTGGATTGCTTTTCAGGGTCATAGAGAGTTATGGATTCCGCCGGAGTATCGGCCCTTACGTTCAGCAATCAAAGATGGCATCATAGCAATTGGGTGTCAAAGCGGCAGAGTTTATACAATTGTATTTTCAATCTAGCAAGTCATACCATGATCAAGATCGCGTCTCCAACCTTTTATTCTTTCCAACACTCTGGTCAAGAGGAGGGTCTTAGAGAGTCGAGCACCATATATTTATCTATTAGTACCAGGTCAATTTTCGCAATGTTTCAGCTTTACTTTGTAAACTGCACCATTTCTTCCCTAGTCAGCAACACATGAAGAGCTCTACGGTTAGTAGGTACGAACAGTCCTGACATAGTAGTTATAATGATTGACTTAAGTAAGACCTGATAACAGAACCAGAAGAAAAAGAAAAGGAGTGCTTGGAGGTTAGACTGATCTTAAGAATGATGGTAACATAGATGGATAGGCAGTTATTGTTTGCCTAAAATCGCCTAGCAATGGAATAGTATACCTAGTCGATAAAAGACACTCCCCTGTAGAATACCTACTAGTATCCACAAGCCATGATTAGAGGAAAGAAAAGGACCGAAAAAAAAAGAGTATAATAATATTTCTCTTTTAAATCTCCCCTTTGCAATTTCTCTTCCACCAAAAGAGAAATAATTAATCCTCATCACAGAGCTTTTGATCGGAACAAACTACTTAGAGCCAGGAATGTTTTTGTCCCCATATATTGTAGAATTGAGAAGTGAGAGGGCTTATATAAGTAGATAAGGCGCTGAGTAAACATATTGTGGTAAGCCAATGTATATACCTGTACATGTATTATCTCCATATAGATAGTATAACTATCAATGGATCATGGATTATAGTGTTTTTATCTTACCTCTTAGTAAGTCATGGTTCCCTGCATGTACCTATTGATGGATGGTAATACTCTGACAACTATTACAAGGGAGGTGGGACTTAAGCCGAAAAAGACACATAAGAGAAAGTCACCGATATATCAATTTCTTTAATCAATGACAAGACAAGAAGAAGCATCCATGTGGGGCGGTGGATGGTAGATGAAAAGATGGACGGAGAAGTATTGCTTACCCAAATAGATAGGTTGAGAAAGGTGTAGCAAACAATGGCTACCTAGAAGAGAACTTATTGTGAAACTGACGAAAGACAGACTCTTTCAGAGTCTCAATCTTCCCGTCAAGGGTCTTCTTAACAAAAAGCAAAATGAGACTAGGCAAATTGGTCTATTCACTAGCTAGGTTAGGAAAATATACTTATTGTTACTGGTTATTGTCCTGACAAACCAGAAGCCTCGGCTGAAAACCAATAGTCGAGAGCACAGATCTTTCTCAGCAATCCCAAAGCACAATTAATGGTTATTACTATACTACTTGAAATCAATCAAGAACTACATGGGGAAAGGGAATATGCCTCAGTCATTCCAATATCGAATAATGGGTATATACTGTACAGGGGAATCCAGCTCATCAAATCGATCAAGGCTTGTTACCCTCTAGTTTTTCTTCACTTTCCAATATTTCAGCTGTCCAAGTCTATAAATGATGTATGCTCCTAGCGAACGGTACCCTGAAATGCCACAGCTTGCCTAGCAGTGGTAACCTAAGGTAACTCGGGAATGAATTCAAGAACCCCCAAATTATCATGTGGCTGGCTATCTAATCTTCTTATAATTTATCTTATCTACCAGAAATTAAACCTGGATGGAATAGCCCCGGCCCCTGCCACGCCTTTTGATCGATCTCTTGCCGATAGTGCTTTTGGGGACAAACTCAGGTTCTCCACCCAAGGTTCCAAAGATATCTCCAATATAGTTGTGAGGCTTGATCCCTGAAGCAAAAGTGTGGTGCCAGCCGTCAAGAATACCCTTAACAACCTCGATACCAGCCAAGTAGA
The DNA here is from genome assembly GCA_027569155.1 of Aspergillus haitiensis. Taxonomy (NCBI): domain Eukaryota; kingdom Fungi; phylum Ascomycota; class Eurotiomycetes; order Eurotiales; family Aspergillaceae; genus Aspergillus; species Aspergillus haitiensis. The sequence goes on from JAPDEO010000056.1 coordinate 65,483, forward strand.
GATTCTGAACAGCTGGCTCGAATGCACCCTGATCCGCATAGAGGAGATTATCCATGGCTGACTGACCCGGGTGAGGTCGCTCGAAATCTGAAGCGGTACGCATAATGATGATGCGCGAGAAATCAGTCAACCCATGGGCTGAGGCCCTGAGCAGAGCCTCTAGAGTGGCATTGTCCTCTTGCTGGGTACTGCAGTACTGTCCTTCTCCATTGGTGAGGAGTGCGGTGGTGTTGTCGAATGCATCAGATAGAAAGAGACCACTGTAGTAAACATCGCTTGTTGCAGTGTCACACTCCACCACGGACGGAGACTGAGTTGCCGCTTTATAGATGCCATCTGAGGAGGCGTAAAGGCTGCGATACTTTTTAGCGGTGTCCGAGTCCGCCAGCTGTGCCTTTCTCGCAAACGCGGCAGCTTTGGAGCGAAGCGCAGCATTCACTTCGAAAACCTCGGTGCCGTAAATCGAGGTGGGATACTGGCCGGGCGCTGTAGACCCTTGAGGGATGTATCCGGTGGACATGTTTTGCGGCATCTCCCGCATGTCAATTTCATATTGCAGAGCAACCTGGATAGCGAACCGAGCAAAAGTGACCCCGCAAATAGTCGCAACCTTCGGGTTGATCCCAGCTATACCAGCAATGAGGAAGTAGGTGTTTGTCAGGTCAAAGAGAGATGAGAACGCGACAGACGTTACAGTTACGGCAGCATTGATCTCCGCCTCCCCCGTGACGAGTTGACAGACCTTATAGTCGGCGGTACAGTGCACGTCTGGGAAGAGAGGTGATGCCCCAGGAACGGTGATATTGTGAGCGAGTAGATCAAACTCGGGGATTCTCCACCATATTTCGGCTTCAGGGTCAAACTGGAGCGATCGTGGTTAATGCTTTTGGGCTTAATCAAAGAGAGAAAAACAACAAAAATAAACATAACACGAAATACACACCATGGACACAATAAACACCTGTGGAGCGATTTTCTGGTGCCCATGAACCAGTACAGAAGCCACCGAGCCGCCGGCAAGCAGCAAACCCGTGGTGAACGACCTGAGAAAATGAATTAGGTCTGCAGTGGAAAGGTTCTGTATATCCAGCTCCTCTTTCAAGCTGCGCTGTTTATTTTCTCCAAATTTACAAGAAAACCAAGGAAAATCACTGCAAAATAAGCGTTTTCATCTCGGAAACCGACCGGCTTGGTTTTACGAATCGAGAGCGCTGAAACTGGTGAAGATCTCCACCTAAAAGATAAGCTCCCATAACAAGCTCATTTACTGGATCGACAGCCCATTTACCTTTAGAAGCTAAATAGATAATAATCAGTCCAATGCTACCTAATATTAACTAATAACAATTAGTTTTTATCTTCAGATACCCGGGCAAAATACCGAATCATATCAGCGGTCAGCAGCGGCCTATCTACCAAGGTAGATGGTCAGGGGGTGACGGAGTCCTCCGTTGAGACGAAGAGCAAGAAGACTGACTCTGGAGGCAGAGGAGAAGAGTCACCTTGCAGCATTAGTAACTCATGCCTCCTTCCCCCACCCCGGGCCAGCTGCTTCACTATAGCCCCTTACCCCGAGCATGTGTATGTTTCTTCGCAGCCTCCTTATTATAAAACGGGAATCCAGCGGTTCGTTTGTCTGCCCCCGTCTTTCGACTAATCCGCCCGTCCGTACTGGCAAACAAGATACACCATAATCCCACCGCTGCAACAGCAACATATCCAGCTACACCAACTGCAAAGCCCCCTTGTCCCGTTGTCATGTACCGGGTATACGCATAACAGGCGGACATGGAATGGAATATAGTCGTAATGATCAGGGTGGGTACTGCATACGGAGCTTTCGGGTCTGATTCTTCTGTTGTTACTGGTTGGGAAGCGATCGAGGTAAGGGGGATTGACCCTGTCAACATGACCGTCAAGACAGCAATTGTGAAGAGACCGAATCCCACACAACGGGCAAAATATATTTCTATAGCTTAATGGAATTGAAAAGGTTAGCCCTTTTTCGCACGGAATAGAAAAGCATAATTATTCTCTTTATTTTCTCGCGCCTCTGATTTCGGTGCCTCAAAAGTGGGTAGGTAGGAGCTTGAAAAGTGAGAAGCTCGGGGTAGAGGTTTGAATAAAGGACGATCCTAAAACTCACAGGTAGGATGCCGAGTTTCCTCGAGCAACATGCTGATTATCACTTTAGGCATGGTGATGAGGGCGAAACTCTGCAAAGTGAGCCACCCGGCGGTGGAATATGTGTAGGTGTAGAATACCTGGAGTTTCATTTTGGTTTTAGTTAGTTTAGCGATTGATCATGTACAGAATTCGGGTTTAACTTAGGCGCAATACATCCATGATAGAGTCGGGCACTGGAGAGACGGCAAGAGGGTTGGAAAAGTGACGAGTTTTATGAAGTTAAGAATGCTGCTCCTCGGAAAGGATGATGTCACAAATTATGTTTGCCTAGAGCTAGGCAATTTCTACTGAAGCAGGTTAACTATACCCACGGTGTCTATGAACTTACATTTTCAGCGAATTTACAAGGAGCCATTGATTTTTCTCTAACATTTGCTCCATAGATATTGAGTGATAAATATTTTTTAATCGTTCTAAAATATTTATATATTCACTTGCTCCTCATTTTCTCGTTGAATTGAACACTTATTATTATAAACACATAAATTAAAGAGAAGAAAAAAAAAAAAACGCCCCCTCAACACCGGAAGAATATGCCATTAAATGCAAAGCCAGAAAGATTTAGAGGCGGTCGGGGAAAAGAAAGAAAACAGAAAAGAAAAAGTCTAAGGATCTGATGGATCACGAGCCAATATTGCTCGAGCGCAAGTATCTGGCAAAGCTCAAGTCCTCATCGGACGGACCACCTGTGGAATCTGCCAGCGCTTCTCGATATCGCTGGCTGAGCCCCTCACTATCGCCAGCAGGAGGGATGCCCTCATCATCGCTAGAATCGTAATCGGGCTCTGGCTCGCCTATTCCTGCATTTGCCTCATCTTCTTCTTCCGCCTCGCTGACAGTCTCGGCCTCGGCTTTCTTGTCCTTGGTCTGACGAGATCCGGAGACGTTCATGTCTCTCATCAGTTTGCCGAGCTCGAGCTCTCGTTTGGCAGCCTGCGACTCTTCACGCTCTTTTTGCTTGCGTTCTAGCTCCGGCTTGTAGTCCCGCTCGAATTCCTGGCGTTTCCTCTCCACTGCTTGGAAGAATTCATCGATACCCTCGCCTGTCATCGCACTGACGCCTACAACATCCAAATGACGATAAAACTCCTCCAGCATCAAGCTCATACTATTAAGCAGGGAGCCCATATACCCACTTCCAGCACCAAAACCTCCAGCGCCACCCTCGGTCCCGAATGCGCCTGATTCTTCCTCCCCGCGGAGGGCTTGCTGAAATGCATCGAAATCTGTCATCCATTCCTTAGCAAATTCGGCATCTTGCACATCTGTCTTATTAAAGACAAGAATCATCGGGAGTTTTGTCTTGTATAAAATACTGCAGGCGTAGAGCATGTTACTCATAAAGGTGCTCGTGGAGCTGGTGCGAGGTGTATCGATAATGTACGCGATCACGGTGGGAAATGATGAGGCTAAGGTCTCAAGCAGGATGCTGCCAGAAGCGCTCCAGACGAAGACCTCAATTTGGCCTGGGGTGTCAACCAAAATGTGTTTTATGGGCTTGGCACCGGGGTTGGAGGGGTTTGGGGTAGTGCGTTTCTCGAGCAATGCAATGATTTGATCGACTTTGGTTGCGAAAAGGTTCAATGAAGTGAGGATACCTCCGTTTGGGCCTAGGTTATATTGCTTCATGACTTCTTTATAATTGATAGAATCACGTATGTCGATGTTGCTCTCGAAAGGAACGGAATGTACTGCGGGGTCAAGGTTAAGAACATATGGAGGTTCCTTCTTTGAATGAAGATGTGAGTTGATCCTCTGCATGAATGTGGTCTTTCCAGAGCCTGATTATTGTAAATTGTTTCATGTCAGTATATATCTGCATTATTATTGGAATACAGGGTATGTGAACAAACCTGCCATCCCAACGCAGACGACGGATACGGGAGAAGTCGCCATGCTGATCGTAAGTGATTCTTTCGTCGTACAGATACCAAATCACGGTCAAAAGTAAAATATCGCTTATAAAAGAGGAACTTGATCTTTTCAGCTTGGGATAAGGTAGACAAGTAGGCAAGGAAGAGAAAATGGCGGGGAATTAAAGGAAACTTTTTTTTTACTCGAATAAGTGAGGGGAAATTGCCAAAGGCGGTGAGAAACTTGGGTCTGGACCTTTTCAGACGTCATTAAGTTCATCAATCTTTCCAATTGCCCCTGTTTAATTCAACACAGGAAATATGACTCTCGAGGACTTTGAGAAATCGTTGGCAGAGGAACGGGATCGGGAAAGACGACGGGAAAGAAGTGATAGAGAGAAACATCGCCGTCGCGACCGTGATCGTGATCGCGATCGCAGTAGAGAACGCTCTAATCATCACCGACATCATCGATCGCACCGTCATCATTCATCAAGATCTAGAGAGCGAGGGTCTGAGCCAAATCGCGAATCCCGACACAAGGATGATGATGGCCACCGCCATAAACGGTCACGTCATTCAACAGACCACGGTGGGGATCGGGACCATGCACATAAACGTCGACATAGACGCGAGAGCAAGGATGAAGAAGGACAGGAGCCAGCGCCAATCCCGGAAACGATAAAGGAAGAACCTCCTGTATTAAAAAGGGATGCATGGATGGAGGGGCCTTCTTCTCTAGACATTGACTACGTGCATCGGCGCGACACAACGCGCTTAGAAGAGGAGCCAAAGGCAAAAATGCTCCAAGCCGACTTCGAGCTCAAGATCCACAGCAGAGAATTGAATACCCATTTGCATGACCTGAGAGAAGGAAAAGCGCTAGAAGAAATTGAGGAGGAGCCTGCCGAGCACGAGGTTGATTACGTTTTTGGTGATGCTGGATCTAAGTGGCGGATGACAAAACTGAAGGCCGTTTACAGGGAAGCAGAAGAGAGCGGAAGACGCGTGGAAGAAATCGCACTCGAGCGTTTTGGTGATCTTCGATCATTTGATGATGCTCGTGAGGAGGAGGCTGAAATGGATCGCCGTGAAAGATATGGTGAAGGATACGTAGGGAAGGAAAAACCTACAGGGGAGCTCTTCCAGAGCAGAAAGCTGGAGAGCAACGTTAACCAAAATTCTCATGAAACTGAGAAGCAATCTGAGGCCCATGACCTGGGTAAACCAATGGATACGGATTCACCTGCACAAACCACCCAACCTCTTGACCTTACGGCGCTCAATCGCCTAAAAGCTCAAATGATGAAGGCCAAGCTCAAGCGGGCGCCCGATGCAGCCGAACTTGAGAAACAGTATAACGCCGCCGCCGCTGCAATGGCTAATCGCAAAGAATCGGATGTGGTGGTACTAGGGGTGATGGACAACAGAATGCTAGCGGGAAAAAGAAATGAGGTCAAAGCAGTTGATACCAAACGAGGCCGAGAGCGAGGTAAGGTCGAAGAGAATGAAGACATGACCATTGAAGATATGGTCCAGGAGGAACGAAGGACACGGGGACAGTTTGGAGGGGAGGGAGGTCGCCTTGCCCAGAGGATCGCTAGAGACGCCAAGTTTGAGGTAAGTTTACGCCCACGAGCTTGCACTGTATTGATTTGTTCTATTTACTAATGCTATCTCTAGAATGATCTGGAATATATGGATGATAATGCCTCAAAATTAGCCCGCCGGGTGCATCGATCGGAAATCGATATCAAGAGCGCTACCATTCATGATATTCAAAAGATGAACAAGATCCTTGATAATTGCCCTCTCTGCCACCATGAGGATACGAATACACCTCCAATTGCACCGGTAGTCTCGCTAGCAACGCGGGTTTACCTAACTCTGCCCACAGAACCTGAGATCAGCCCAGGAAGCGCCACAATCGTGCCGATCCAACACCGAACCAACCTTCTTGAGTGCGATGATGATGAATGGGAAGAAATTCGAAACTTTATGAAGAGCCTCACGCGCATGTACCACGACCAAGGCCGCGATGTAGTTTTCTATGAAAATGCGGCACAGCCCCACCGAAAGAGACACGCGGCCATGGAAGTAGTTCTTCTGCCTTATAGTCTTGGGGAGACCTCACCGGCTTTCTTCAAGGAAGCCATTCTAGCTGCAGACTCCGAATGGACTCAGCACCGGAAGCTAATCGACACCCTAGCTAAAGCTAAACAAGGGATGGGCCGAAGCGCCTTCCGACGAACCCTAGCCAAAGAAATGCCCTATTTCCATGTGTGGTTCGAGCTTGATGGCGGACTGGGGCACGTAGTGGAGGATGAGAACCGGTGGCCAAAGGGCGATCTCTTTGCGCGGGAGGTTCTTGGGGGGATGCTAGACGTGGGCCCGGAAGTAATCAAGCGGCAAGGACGCTGGAACCGGGGAGGCGACCGACGAGTTAGCGGATTTCAAAGCCGATGGAGGAAGTTCGATTGGACTCGAGTGCTAATTGAAGGCTGAGGGTCAAAAGGTCAAATTTCTTGGGGCTCAGTGGACGCCAAGCTCTGGCTTTAGCCATACCACCCTGAATTGTGCCCCTTGTTCAAGTCCACCTCGTATTGAGCCCCCGCCAAGAGACAATAATCAGCCTGGGCATTGTTCTACACTTAGGGCGAAGAGAAAAAACATGAAACATTTTCACTTATATATGAGCATTGGAGGTGCCAAACACAAACTAATAGGAATACAAGACCCTAGGTGGGAAGAGGTGATCAATAGCATACATATTAGGTAGTCACCTCCAGTAAAAAATCATACATTATATTTTCTATCGATCCCTCTCCACAATCCGACATCGAGATGGCCAGTTATCCCGCATCCATATTCGTTTATCCCGTGTTTCCCTTGCCCAATACCACCTTTGACTTATCCTCGAATGCAAGCCTCCCGATCGCAATAGCTGCTGATCACTGCAGCGTTGTCAACCAATATGGATTCACGCTTGACTGGACAATATATAGTGGGGCAATCCACCCGACGACATCCAATTCAAGCAGTAGTCAGGTTCAAGATGCCTTTATTGATTCGACTTGGCCAAATGAAATGTTTCAGCAAGCCCTTTTTGATCCTGACGATATTTGTCTATACACTGATACAGGACCTGTTCTTCAACCGGGAGTGTATTCTCTCTGGTGGAAGTACGAAGCCCATTATTGCTGGAGAGATACAAAATTCTATTCAAATTCTCACCAACAGAGTAGCCTCGATGTCCAAGGAGGCCTTACATTCACTATTAGCGCAACCAGCGGTAACAACGTCCCAGATACGCTCGCGCAGCCGGAGGTTTATGGAGCTGGCACTTTTATCATGGAAATTACCGGAGAGTATGTCGGTAGAGAGGGCTGTCCAGATATAAACCCCTTGGATATCCCGGTTGATGGAGAAAGTTATGTGGGTGGGAAGGTTGTTAGCAGGCCGATGAGCTTGAACAGTACCGTCCCTGGCCATTCAACCCCAGTTCGAGAGACTCCTACATCTACTGCTAGCATCAGGGGGGTCACACTACCCCAGATACTCGTCTCATCGTTTTTGACTCTTTCTGTAGCGGGGGTCATGGCATCTATGTGATTGGGTTTTGTCTTTCTTTCAATTACTTAGTGGTGTTGTCTGAATGTCTAAAAGAATGATCTTCAATTCTATATCCCGCTGTTTAAATGACCTCGTCTAAGAAGGTCATTAGCCAAGAGGCCAAGAGCTTGGTGACCCGCCGTTATATGTGCCTTGTTGGTGCTTCAAGCAGTTCCTCTCCATCTCGAACTCGTCAACCTACCTCTCGCGCACGGAACTACGATTTCCTTCTCCTTCGCCTCCTGAGGGTATAGAAAATTCAGAATTCGGTACACTAGTAGCTCATAAACATACGGGGATATAGATCAGATCAAATGTTAGACATAGCGACGTAACGTTGTCTTCCTTCCTGCCAATGCTGTGGTGGACGGTCAGGTGGAGACATTGTGGTCTCAATCTCACTCATCTCCTTCTTCTTTAACATGAGTTGCTAGCCCAGGTATGAGGGCATATCAGATAGACATGGTTCAGGAAATGGTGCGAAACAAACGAGAGGGAAGCTGTTTTGGCGGTTGTCAAGGGAAATGATGCGATTGTGCTGCCCTATGGCAAGAAAAAGAGAGAGAGAGAGAGAGAGCGAGGAAGGTCAAATAAGTCGCCAACTTCATATTAGTATTCACTTAAATACAGTTCTGGGCTTCACAGCAATAAAATATCAAACCGATTCTTGACTTCATATTCCTTGAGAATCCCTAAAATCCTTTTATTTCGTACTCATGCTTCCCCTCCTTCCTCCATACAGCCCCCTCAACTTAGGCTTATATCTTCTCTTCGTGTGTATATATACCAGGTAATTCATTCCCGGAAAATTTCCCCGAGTCTTATATTATACCCTAGATGGCATCGAGAACCCGATAAATCACAGAAAATGTCGATCGCGTCCCATCGGGATTATTCCGATGCAAGATTGGGGCGTTAACGGATGAATATCCGGACTTCAATGTGAAGGAGTTAAATGATCTTAGTTCGATCCTTTGGAGACAGACAAAGCCACCCGGCCGAGAAAAGTGGCATGCGGGGGGGGGGAAGGATTTCAGCCAAAGACAAGGCGAATTCGGCATGATGGAGGAGGAAAGCCCCAGACATCGTCTCCATCTCTGAGCCATCGGAGGAATTTATCGCGAGATGTGATGATAACAGGTGGGGCACGTGGGGGGGGGCCCTCATCTCTTTTTCTGTCTTTCTTATTTTCCATCTTTTCTTCTTCTTCTCCATCTGCAATATCTCCTTTCCTTGTGTGAAGTCAATTTCAATCAGATTGTCCTCACCGTCATCCTCCTTCTTGTCTGTTCTATATCTTCCCTTGCGCTCTCCCTCTCTCATCTCCAATTGCGCCATATTACCCCAACCCTCTCCAACACAAGTATGTATATACACATATCTCTCGCTCTATCATGAGTCACTCCAATGAGACATTTTCTAACGCATATTCTTAACATATAGAAGATTGCTTCGTCAGAGAAATTTAAATCAAATTAAAAATATGGCTTCTGAACCCAAGGTTCTTCTCCTCGGAAATATTGTCCAGTACGTCTCTACGTCTCAATATCAACATTAAACTATCCCTCCCGCTTTATAGTGGCTTTTATCCTTGCTTATACACCTCTAACATGCTTCATTTAGTGCTCATAAAACATGGCAAGCTCTCAGTGATATTGCCGAACTCATTGCGCCCACCGCTACAAACCGCACAGACTTCATCCAAGAATGTAAATCTGGTAAATTCGACGGCGCTGTTGTCGCATATCGAACATTTGACTCTGTGACTATCACCGGCTTGATTGATGAAGAACTGGTAAATGCGCTACCTTCCTCTTTGCAATATCTTGCTCATTGTGGTACTATTTCCCCTTCCCTAATTGCAGACTCACCCACAAGCATAATAATAACACCTCTTCACAGGAGCTGGATACGATCAAGTCGACGTCCACGCCTGCAGCGCCCGCTCCCCACCTCTCCGCGTCTCCAATGTCCCCACAGCCGTCGATGATGCCACCGCAGATGTAAACATGTTTTTGATCATCGGGGCTCTACGCAACTTCAACACAGGCATGCAGGCCCTCCGAGAAGGTAAATGGCGCGGGCAACCCCTGCCTGTCCTTGGCCACGATCCTCAGGGTAAAACTCTCGGTATCCTGGGAATGGGTGGCATCGGACGTAATCTGAAGAAAAAAGCCGAAGCCTTCGGCATGAAAGTCATCTATCATAATCGAAAACAATTAAGTGAGGAATTGGCCGCGGGCGCGGAGTATGTTTCATTCGATGATTTACTCAAAACCAGTGATGTGATTAGTTTGAATTTGCCTTTGAATGTGGGTGGTTTTTTTTTTTTTTTTTCACACTTCATTCACCCTCCCTTTTTCTCCTCTCCAGTTCCACGTCCCCATTCTTAACCCAAAAAGATGAAAGAAGAAACAGTAAAGGAGTGGGGGGTGAAAAAGGAATGCCAAACATCCCAGGTCCCTCCCTTCTAGGTCTAGTGAAGGCATATGGGATACTAAACATCCTACCTACCTACAAGACTAAAGGCTAACTAACCTATTATAGAAAAATACCCGTCACATAATCAGTAAACCTGAATTCGACAAGATGAAGACGGGCGTCGTCATCGTTAATACCGCCCGTGGCGCCGTCATGGATGAGGACGCCCTCGTCCAGGCCCTCGACAGCGGAAAGGTCTACTCTGCCGGATTAGATGTCTTTGAAGAAGAACCCAAGGTTCATCCCGGTCTCGTTCGCAATCCTAATGTACTACTAGTCCCGCATATGGGCACTTGGACAGTAGAGGTAAGTTACCTTTGTCCCATGGTCTCAGTCTGAGAACCAAACTAATGTTCAAAAACCAACAGACACAAACTGGCATGGAGGAATGGGCCATTGAAAACGTACGATTGGCGCTCGAGACTGGAAAGCTGAAGAGCCCTGTTCCCGAGCAAGCTTCGCTATAGTACGTTCTCGCCTTCTAGGCGCAGCTGATTATAGAGTTGGGTTCAATTATGCTATACCCTATTGAATAGAGTTTTGGGGTGTTATTTGTTTGGGGTATGTAGATATGTATGTACATAGAAATCAATGCATTCAGCTACAAAAGAGATCTTTGAGTAACTGTTTTAGAGCGTTACTGTTTCCATTAATAACAAACAGTAAGCCCAAAAGATTTTCAAAAGAAAATATGTCAATCGAATCGAAAAAGCTAATATTTTAAGAAAAAGCAGCCAGAACGCCTTTATACTGTCGTGTCCAGCTACAGACAGAACTCCTAAGCCATAAACATCTTTCCTATAACAAATAGCCAAAAGAAAGTAAAAAGCGGGGAAGAAGTGTGATAGAAGTTGCACCAAATTCTGTCAAGGAGGACGAGAAAAGTGGTGTGGAAATAAGAAAAGACGTAATGTAATCTAGTTAAACATCATAAACAAGTGGAAGTACCGTCGAAAGGTTTCTTTTCTCATGTTACAGGAAGCAAGCAAAAAAGAAAAGAAAAAGAAAAAAAAAAAAAAAAAGCCATTGCAGGGGGTATTCAAAACGCGAAAAGAAACATATTACCTTCCTGCTCACTCCCGTGACACGAACCATGATCGGACAACCATACCGCAGATCCGTTTGATCACCTGCGTTGTAGCTTTGCCATCTGCTTCTTGCTCAAGGAACTTTTGCGCAACGTACAGTTTGGCCCCAGCGTCCTTCTCATTTGTGGTAATAGGTTGAGGGAAACTGCGCGGAAAGTCGGCCCATCGCTGGCCTAGATGACGAGCGATAGCGATCGAATATATAACATCTCGGTTTTCGTACGTGTCGAGAACAGCCCGAGCCCGAGCCAAAGTATCATCGATCTCTTTGGCGGAGCTGGCTTCATTGTCATGAAGGGTTAGGAAATGACCAATCGCACTCCAAAAGTCTAGGGTTCGTTGCATCAACTGATCTGGTAGGGAAGGAGGATTGGCGGCCGGCTCACGAGTCGGGAATTGGGCCAGAGGGTTCGAGTCCAAGTGTTCACCAGTAATCAACGCTTCAATGACGTCAAGTCGTTTTGTTGACGCTAGTAGCTCATAATCCTGGCCATGATTTCCATTTGATACATTCATCACATGTCGACATAGGGTCATGGTGCTCCAGATCACGGACGCTTCAAAGCTCTCCACCCGGGCAAGAACATTAGGATCATTGATGTTTTGGTCAGTAAATGCCTCAATCAATGCCGAGTATTCAGCCATTAATTGCGCATTAGCCAATAGATGCGTTAAGGCCTTCTCGGAAAACCAGCGGGTTTCGAAGAATTTGTCCATAGCGGGAGCATAGGTGGCAAGGAAAACGGCTTGGATTTCTTCGAGGCGGTTTGGAGGGAGGGCAGTGATAGGGTGAGGAGGCGGAGGAGGAATACCCCTGAGGGCAAGGAGATCGCTTATTTGGACATGTTTCACTAAGTCCTGTATTAGCAGAGATATCCGGAAGTAACCACTATGCAAGACATACTCCTGAAGCCTGCTGGTTCAGTCAAGTTGGTGCCGGCTGTGGTAGATGCTGGGTTTACTGTTGGCTGCAGGCCTCCTTCGGTCATATGTTGGACAGTGGCCATATTCGATGGGTTATTGCCGTTGAGCGCAGGGTCAATGGATGCGCCGTATTCGTAACGCTCAGTCGATGTCGGGGGTGATTGGGACGGAGCGAACGGTTGCGATGAGGCGGGGACGTAGCCTGGGGGGGCTTGCGGATACGAAGGCTGAGAAGGCGCAGGCTCTTGGGGGTTCACGACCAACGAAGGGTGAGGGTTAGGGGCTGGTTGTATCGCAGATGGAGTAGGTTGCTTGAACACTGGGTCGTAGCCTAAACATTCACGTTTACTCTTGACACAGTTCCGGCAGACAGGGTGTCCTTCGTCACACTAGTGAGGAGGCATCACCAAGTTAGTGGGGTAAGGTATGACGGAGAGTGAAAAAAAAAATCCAAGTTATGAAAGGGCGGAGGGAGAAATAGTGTCCGGGAGAAGATAAAAAAAAAATTAATAAAGAAAGAAAGCAAGAAAGGTGGGTGAATCAAGGGAAGACACAAGCGAAAGCAGATTGGACAACAGTTAAGTGGGCGCGGACAAACAAGCGACACAAAGAATGGCGGGGTCGTTTCTGCAACGCAGGTGGGCTGGGCGCGAGCCGAAGATTTTTGGAAACACAAGCGAAGCGACACAACCTAAACCTTCTTCTTTTGCCCTCACCAACTTCATTTCCCATGAATAACAGATGGGGGGAAAACATCATAAAAACAACAAATATAGAAAATTAAATCGCGAAGAAAATAAATTTGCAAAGCAGTACGAGAGGTGATGATTCTCCAAATCTGATTGGAATTGCCTTCTTCGTTTACATACCTTGATTCGTCGCTTTCGACATGTCAAACATCCCGTCTTCGTTCGGCGCTTCACTTCCTTTTTATGCCTTCCACCCGATAACATCTTATTAGGATCGTTTGGGAGCTGATAGCGCATTTGTGGATTCGAGTTCATTCCCATTTGTCCGGTCGGATACCCTGTCATATATTGACCAACCGAAGCCATTGGGGGCATGTTTGAGGGCATGGGTGAGCCGATCGGTGCTTGTGGAATATGGGAAGGCTGCCCCTGCATTGATGAGTTATTCATCGATGCTGAAGAACCCGGATGGTTTTGATACATATCGGGCGACTGCTGTGATTGTTGGTGCGACTGCGTCTGCTGATGTTGATATTGGTTTTGTTGCGGCTGCACTGGCGTATGCTGCTGTGCTGACGAATACTGTTGCTGCGGCGGTGGCTGTGGTTGGTAATGTGGTGTGTGTTGCTGCGCTGTGTCTCCATTGGTAGTAGGTGCTTGAGACAGAGGGGCCGGCGTAGGGTTGGAATGCTCATGGCCTTCATTTCCAGGTAATGTCGATGCCGGGCCAGAAGGACCAGACGGGGGGATCGCGTACTCGAACCTTGTATCAGAAGATATCGAAAAATTCCTTTCTGAGGGATGGAGACTTTCGGTCGCAGGCAAGGTAGTGTCCAGAGGGGGTAAAGAAATGTCTATTGGGGGTAGCGATGGAATTGTCGAGTCAATTGGCGGCAGTGACGTATCCCCAGCTGGCATAGACGGATCGATCGGAGGCAAGGTAGTGTCTATGTGAGGTAGTGTTGTGTCTAACACGTCTATCTTGCTTGATTCTTGGGGAAGAGCAGGCACAGGCGCAGGCACAGGAGCAGTGGGGGGCGCAGAGGGCGGCTCAAACGGGGCTTCAGAGGGTGCCATGGACGGAGGCTCAGAGACTGGCGCAGAAACTGGAGCCGAAACTGGAGCTGAAACTGGAGCCGAAACTGGAGCTGGAGCTGGAGCCGGAGCCGAAACTGGAGCAGAGGCAGGAGCAGAGGCCGGAGCAGTCGCAGGTGTAGTAGCAGCAGGAGGAGGAGGAGGAAGAGAGGGTGGAGGAGGAGCGGGGGAAGCAGAAGCATGATCTTCCGAGTTGGCAACTTGCTTTGGCGGTTCGCCCGCTGGGTTTGCTGGTTCCGGTGTATCTGCCATCGCCGGAGCCAAATGACCTTAGACGATCGGACAGGTGAGAAATCTGTGGGAAATTGACTGGGGCTCCCGATTGTTGAGTTCTCAATGCGCAAATCCAAAAACGACAAGAAGATAGGATATATACGGTAGAAATTTTTATCCGTACTTCCGCAAGGCACCGTAGCGTAACGGCCAAGTGGATTCTATATTCTGCGCCGTCCCAGAAAAGCACGTTAGTGATAAGACTCCAGCAGCAAGTAAAGAAACAAATAACAACGTCTAAAGAGCTGCACTTGTGGCAGGAGGACGAGCAAATGATTTAGATCAATAAATGCCTTCGGGTTGATTTCATCGGGCTCACGTCCGCATGGATTTGAGTGGAGGAGAATCATGAATGGTTGAGTGGAAGAACGAGAAAGAGAAAGACAAGGGCACTGGTCAAGGAGCGCATCCCAGTTGGCACATCGATATCTCAAGAACTCATTAATAGTGAAGCGTTAAAAGGTAGCCACCTTGCTGAAGATTCTCAAAAGAAAAAAAGAAATTCACAGCCTCCTCCATTCACGACCATGGCGGCCATCACATGCATTGGACTTAGGGTGGTTTCGAACGCGACCGTCTAAATTCTCTCTGTCCCCGCGAGCCACGAAACCAACACCGTGCAGATCGAAATACAGTCTCCATTTGTGACATCTCAAGAAATCTCGAGCGACAATCCTTTCCACATGGAGTTGAGTGGCTGGCAATAGACCAGCTAAGCGAAGCAGCAGAAGAGGGGGAGTGCGTGGGCGGCCGCTGTCTCAGGAAGGACAAAGAGGGATCGGGGAAAGCAATGAAGAACGTTCGAGGCTCTGTTACTCACCATGCACTGGTCAGATAAGCGAAAAGAAGCGAGCCGAATGACTATTCCACCAGAACTCTCAATTCGGCGCCGAGCAGTCTCCGCATTTGGTTGTTGCGGGCAGGAAGTTGCGACAGAAGTTGTTGCGCGACAAGAAAGCAAGCAGAGAGAAGGAAGAGAGAAAGTGCAGGGCCTTTCGGGGCCGATGAAGAACGAAGTCCCCCGGAATTTGACAACGTTTGGGGGGAAAAAAAGTCAACGGGAAAGAAAAAAAAAAAAAAAAAAAAAAAAAATAATAAGGAAAACAAGAGTGGCAAGAATTTGGCTTGGGATATTAACAACTTTCCATCATCTTTTTCATCTTCAACTTATTACTCCATCACATCCATTTCGTTCTTTTTCTTTCTTTCTTTCCTTTCTTCTTTTTATTTTTCCAAACTAATTCATTTTACCCAACTCAGAATGTCAAGGCACTAAGATCTTCAACTCTACATTTACAAATTACCAAATTACCATGCTCCCATCTTTTTTTTTCTTTCCTTTCCTCAGATCTCATCAGAGACATCCTCTTTCCTTAATAAAATAAAAGGAGATGTTGTTAGCATTCTTTCGTAGTCTCTCTCCTGTCGGATATTCCCGTTCCTGGATCGGACAACAGCCGTCATATGCACCAACGGACCCAGAGCTAAATTAAAGGGAAGCAAGCTGTCCCCTGACTGGGGGAAAGGGTCTTATCCTAAGCTACCCTTAGCATAAGGTTAGGGAGAAAAGCGAAAGGTTTGACTGGCCCTGTTCCATGTTTGTTTAACTAGAAGGAACAAACCACCGACCCCCACAGGAGAACTGCCACTAGGTATCTGGTGCTCGCCTCGCACGAGGCTTGCGTCAGCAGAATCATTAAATCGTTCTTCGTGGTAGTAGAATAAAATCCCGCTGATGATAAGATGCCTTGGAAATTAAACGATCGATTCCCACCATCTTTTTCTAGGGCTCAACAACCACACAGGTTCTCTTGGTCCCCTTTAGAGAGTTAGAACACAGTTCGTGTCGTCAACCTACCGTTGGTACAACGACTACGAAAACAAACGTCGTCGCCATAAGTAGTAGGCAAGCAAAATATTTAGAAAAGCTCTTGGTAGTAAAACTGGCAAGACCGATCGTTTATTTCCTCATGACCTTCGGTTTCCGTTTCTTAAAAACAACCTCTGCGACTGGTTCTTCTGGCTCCGATTTAAGCACTGGTGTAGATTCTAGGGCGACCGCGTCCTCCTTCCGGAGTTGCTCATCCTGTTCGGAGTCTTGTTTCGAAGGCTCCCCTTCTGTCACCTTAACTGGAACAAATCCGCTCTTCTCGCCCTCTCCCTTAGGAGCTGTATCCGCTTCGGTATTTGTTGGCTTTACACCTTTAACATCCTTCGTAGACTCAAGAAGAGCATCTAGGTCTACATCATCTTGTGCACCAGGATACCGCCTAGTTGAGGAGCCCCAACCCTTGCTAACAAACCGTTCAGCCTCGCGTTTTGCCTCTTCCTCTTCCTCATCCACATCATGTTTGCGCTTCCTTGTCTGTGTCTCCTCCGTGTGAATGATTTTTTCGGAAACCGTCTGCCATTCTCCCGCTAGGGCCATGTCGCCACGGAACTCTTCTGGAATTGCAACGCCCATCTCCGCTAGTTGCTCCATTTGCTTCTTCCGCTCTTCCATGGAGACTTTTTTCGTCGGTGGTGCTGCGGCGGTGGCGGCCGAAGCACGCTTCCAGGGCGGTTGGTCGCCATCATTTCCAGTGGACCCGGAAATCGCCTGTCGTAGTCGCTCCACCTCATTTTTGGCTCTTTGTGAATCCCGTTGTTGCCTTTCGTTGTCGCGATGGATATCTCGGAGAAATCGCTTCAAGTTTCCTTGATGCTTACCAGTCGCTTCATGTTGGGCCTTTTCAAACGCTGTGTCACGAATGAAAATCTTGCACTGCTTGCACCAGTACCTAGGCTGTGTAGGAATTTCAGTACGCAATCCTAACGAAAGAAGGCAGTCACAGCAGGGGGAGTGAAATTGGACTCACTGCTGATTTCCAATACTCGGCCATCACGAAATAGTTCTGGTCTCTCGTTGCTAAGAAAATTGGGGGGTTTCCAACAGCACGTCGTCTGAAAGTATCGATTTGCAGGGCTAGCGGATCTGATCCAGTTGTAAATGAAAATATTAAATAGAGAATATTCGCCGATGTATCATATAGTTCGAATGCCTTTTCAAGATACTCAGGACTTAAAGAATGACGAAGAGCATCTTGTTAAATGAAGCTAGACCTATTTGGGATATCATGTGAATAACGTCCCTATCAGGACTAGCTGAAATTGAAAGAACAATAATGATCTATGCAACATCCATCAAACTGATCAACCGCAATAGCTCTTCAAAAACTCTATATTGATTAGAGAATTAGAATTTATCCTAGAGGTGACGTTATATTTCACGATTCTATCAAGATCTCTCAAGTAGTTGATCATAAATCATCAATCTAGGCAGTTTCCTAGCTTTGAACATATGAAGAGAGCCTCATGAAAAAGAAAGGAAGGAGATAAAAGAAGGAGAAAAAGAAGAAGAAGAAGAAGAAGAAGAAGAAGAAGAAGAAGAAGAAGCACCAAAGAGAGAAAGCTAGAAATCAAAATTATGTATAAGAAATAACCTCTACTCTTATCCTTGCTTCAACCAAATCGGGTTGAAACCAGAACCCAATGTCTTTCGTAGTATCCACAAGTTCAACTTCTCTCTTCACAAACTTATCGTCACTATTCGTCTGCGGCAATGTCCCTCCTAGTTGCACATCCTCATCATCGCTATTCCAGCTATCCTCAAGATCTATATTTTGCTTGCTGACCGGGTCCAGCTCGTCTGTCTCCCAAATCAATCGAAACTCAAAAGGAACGAGACCAAAAAGACGGGAAACAATGGCCTTGACCTGATATGTATCAAAGGATCGCGGAATCTCCTTAACCTGCACTCTGTCCCCAGTTAGAGCACCCGGGTTAACGATATCAGAGCTATCTGTCTCTGTGTGCAAATGAAACACCATCCTCACTAGTCGCGCAGCAACAGATCGAGGATTCACAGCTGGACCGGAAGTCTGAGAAGCTCGTCTAACGATTGGCTCGCCATATATCCCGCATAGCTCATGGTATCGGGGGTGTTTTGCCAGAATATCAGGCTCTGTGGCTAACGGCGATGCAGAAAGCTCTTTGCCGATGAGGGAAAGGTAGTACAGCTCTCCGTTATTTCGGTCCTTGTCGGTGATCGCGCTATAATTGAGAACCTTCAAGGTAGAAAGGCGGGATAGGGTCAACATATATGCCTCATCCACTGTCATTGGCTTCTCTGGCACTCCCGTCACGGATGAGGGGCCTACGGACTGGTTGAACAGGGGGTTTCCGGATATCCGGAGAGTTTGGAGGCCAGGAAACAAACCCGAGAGTTTATTCACGACTAGCCACGAGTCAATCTTATTCCTCGAGAGATCAACAGATATGAGGCTCGTTGAGAATCGAAGGTCCTTATCATCTGAGTTGGGACTGGAAATCGTATCAACCTTGTTTCCCCGTAGTGACAAATGTACAAGTTTATCTAGAGAGGTTAAGGCCTTGATTGATGAAAGGGTGGAAATCTCGTTATTCTCCAGGATTAAAGTAGTAATAGCGCTCGAAATAGGTGTTGGGATCGTCGAAAGCTGATTCGCAGACACCGACAGAGATGTAAGTGAAGGGAACTGAGTTGTCACGGCCGATATCTGCACAGGTCAGTGGGACGACCTCCCTTAGGCGTGTAGATGGGGCATACAAACCTCATTCCACAGAAGCAAAGTGTCATCCAAATGAAGCTCTTCGATTCCATCAAATGTTAGCCCTTCGGTGACAGGGTCGAATCGATTTGAGCTGTGCAGAAGGAGAGTTAAATTACAGATCCAAGCAAAAAGTCAATCATAACATTAATTCTAGAACTTACTTCAACTTTAGGAGTCTGAGGCGCGGTAGCCGGTCACATATCTCAGAGACATCCGCCCACGACGTCAATAAGTTACGACTAAGGTCCAGATCCGTGATTCTCGGACAAGTCTGCTCGATTTCTCTTCTTGCCTTCTCACGCCGATCTGGGTCTGTCTCTTGTGCAAGTACACCGGCTACAAGTAGGCCGTCCAGAAGGACAATTCTAAGCTCTTCAAGGTCTGCGAGCTGCTTGCGGATCTTATCGAATCCAACCTCCTCTACGACCTTGCTACTGATCTTGATGGGCTTCTCCTCAAGCGCACCAGGGCCTTGTCTCTTACGAGACGACTCAAATTCAGATGCATACTTCTCTCGTAAGGCCTCAAGAAAGCCGCGCGGGCTATCTGCCGGCCGCGAGGGTCGCACGAAAGACCCAGCGGTTGGGTGTTTTCTTAAGCCTATATAATAATCAAAAAGTATAAGCAGCAATAACAAGGAAATGAAATTTGTTATACTGACGGCGAAAGGGGGAGTGGTTGAACCGGATTCTTTCTTACATGTAAAATATCTCACTCCTTTATGTTCTCCAGAGTGTTTCCCGCGCGTTGGATCATCCCATTCAACTCCTAGCCATTCACCAGCGGTGCCCTCCACCTTGCCCACATAGCGGATTGTACACAAATCCCCGTTATACGATCGTCGTCGATTTACCCAGCTTGGGGAAGCCATGGCCATCTCGTAGAGTGTTGTCCCAAGGCAGTTCAAATCTATAATTCCATAATCTCGATGAAAAGCATAATATCCGTCTATACTGCTCTTTTGTTCAATGATACGTGATACAATCTACCTAGAATTGCATTAATTTAAGCTTCTGCTGATTATGTAATCCACAACTCGATCATCGGGAACTGGTTATCAACCTCCGTACCAAAGTAGCTCTCTTTTCCGAATCAAGGAAAAAACGAGAAGGTCATAATTCCAGGGCCACTCAACATCTAGAGCATGGATTACCAGGTTGGTTTTTAACCCTATCCGCCCCCTCTCTCCCAAAAATTCCACTTATCTTTGTCTAACCTTATAAAACACAAACAAAACAGAACCGAGCTGGATCCAAATTCGGTGGCGGAGGAGTCGCATCCCACTCCGCCACGAACGCAGACCGCCGTGAACGACTACGCAAGCTCGCTCTCGAAACAATCGATCTCGAAAAGGACCCTTACTTCTTCAAGAATCACGTTGGAAGTTTCGAGTGCCGACTATGTCTCACCGTCCACCAGAATGATGGCTCATATCTCGCCCACACCCAGGGCCGGAAGCACCAGACGAATCTCGCCCGGCGCGCCGCCCGCGAGCAACGAGAAGGGAAGAACCAGGACCCCTCATCGCTACCAGGCGCGATGGGCGTGCAGGTCAAGAAGCAGACAATCAAGATCGGTCGTCCCGGGTACAAAATCACAAAGATTCGAGACCCCTTGACGCGACAGCTCGGGTTGCTGTTCCAGTTGCAGTATCAGGAGATTACGCCCGGCGTGCAGCCGCGTGTCCGGTTCATGTCTGCCTTTGAGCAGAAGGTGGAGGAGCCCCCAGACAAGAATTTCCAGTACCTCGTTGTGGCGGCGGAGCCGTACCAGACCTGTGGGTTTAAGCTCCAGGCCAGGGAGATTGATCGGAGGGAAGGAAGGTATTGGACTTGGTTTGATGAGGATAGCAAGGAATTTTGGGTTCAGATCATGTTCAAGACGGAACGAGAGGAACGATTTAGTGGTGTGCCAGGTTTAGCACCCATGGGGCCTAATTAGGTTTCTCATCTTTTTGCCGCTTTTTTGCTCTTTCCTCTCACTTCTAGGTTGTATGGATATATTGTGCTTACATGCAAAAGTGGAAGGGCTTGCTTCTTTGCTTTTCATTTTCATAGGGACAGACTACTGGCGTTTCGATGGTTTTTATTTTTATTTTTATGAGCTGTGTAATGGTACTATTATTATTACTGAATTCAAGCACTTTATTTCTATTTAAACAGTATACTTCTTTATTGATTTCCTCATTTATATATCTGACCCGAGGAATATCGGAAACTTGAAGTCACACCGTAGAAAATTTCAATCTCAATTTCTTTAGTGCCATGAAACGTTTCATACTAGCTTCCGAGGTGAACCCGGAAGGCTAGTCAGTCATGATATGCATCTGAGGGTGTATCATAATCTGAACCTTCAATCAACAATGCACTCATAACTAGTACTTGGATGCTAGATATAAGGTGTGGCTAGCACGTGTCGTCTTGCGACAAGGATGCAAAGATATGAGGGATATGAGAAAAGCGTGAGAAATAAATAACAAAGATGCTTATGTGCCCAATAACGTGGAGATGATAGATGCGCTATATGCTTGATAAAACAAACCAATGAACAAGTTCTATAGTGAGGCTTAGAACCTGCCCGGATGAGCCGCTGAAAAGCCATTAACGCAAGCCCGCCCGCTTTCAAACTTTCCAAAGACATTCATCATCGGCTTAAGAAGATAATCCAGGATGCTGGGGCCATACTCAGCTTGCCTGGAAGGCATTGAAAGCTTTGTACGTGTAACCAATGAACGGTAGGCTCATCTCCGCCTCCTGTTCTTCTGGCATCGCACGAGCCTGAGCACGGTGGATAGCGCTGGTATCTTCTTGCGGGATCTCATCAATAGGGAAATAAGAAACATCAATATTCGAGCTCAATCTGGGCTCGAATGGAGCACGGATACTCCGAAGCTGTTCCCAGACAACTCCGCGGAAGAATGGATGACTCTTGATCTGCATAGCACCACCATACTGGCCACCTTCACTACCAATACGGTGTTCTGCATCACACAAGAAGCTATTGAAATAGTTAGATTAAGAATATCCACGAAGAGGTGCGGGAAACTTACCTTCGAATCATATTTTCCGACTCGCGTGATAGGGTCAACTCCTCAGGGAAGTAGAGGCATTCCCTCCAATTCACAATCTTCCGATATGTGTCTGTTGTGTCTTCCGCACAGAATGGAGGCCAACCGACTAAGCACTCGAACATGATAGCTCCTACCGACCACCAATCACACAGGTAGGTGTATCCTTGGCCATTAAAGATTTCCGGAGCGATATAGTCTGGAGTTCCAACAGTGGAATAAGCCATAGCACGGCGAGACTTCCTCCAGGTGTTAATCTGTCCACGGTTTGAAACAGTCAAATTAATCGCATCATTGAAATATCCAGAGTTGCGATTCTTATCCTTCGAAGTAGAATTTTTCAAAAGATTTTGATAGTACGAGTTATCGTGGGTCTTTTTTCCGCCCGTGGAAAGACCGAAATCAGTCAGCTTAACGTGGCCACCACGATCAAGAAGGATATTGTCAGGCTTGATATCTCTAAAGGTTGCAATAAATTAGGCCCTTTCTCTCCCGATACAAAAAAAGCAAGCACGATGCAACGGGGGGCCGAACTTACCGGTGCAAGAATCCAAGTTTATGAACTGCCTCAATCGCCATCACAATTTCCGCCATGTAGAAGCGAGTGATATCTTCGGAGAAAATTTCGTATTTGATCAGCATGGTCATTAGATCACCACCGGGCAAGAACTCCATTAGAAGGTAGAGGTATGCGGAATCCTGGAAAGAAGCATGTAGCTTCACAAGCCATGGGTTATCCTTGGAATCGGCCAGGATATCACGCTCTGCACGGACGTGCGCCAACTGGTCTTTCTTGAACATCTCGCTCTTGATCAACGACTTCAAAGCATATATCTTGCCATCGGTTTTCCTTTGCACTAGCTTGACCTCTCCAAAAGCACCCTTTCCAATGACTTTGATGGTCTGGAAGTTCGAAGGACTTTCGCGAGTCCGAAGGAATCGCAGGAAATTCGACTCTTTCTTCGCAACCACCTCCGCCTCCTTGAGCTTCGCCTCCTGCGAAACGTTTGGATCGCGAATCATCTTATCGAGCTCGGCAGATCTGTTAAAAATAATCGAGATATTAGTCCAGACTCAGTTTGGATAAAGGAACGGCAACACCAAGCAAATCAGACTTACCGCATGTTGCGATCACGCGCACGCTCGATATTCTCGTGGAAAAACACATTGACCAATTCCTTGGCAGCCTTTCCACGCTTATGAACATTCTCCGAATATCTCTCGGGATAACGTTGAAGCTCTTCATTCTCGGCCGGTGATCGTGGGCTGCGAGGCATAGGAGGGGCTAGATGGCTGGGCTGTTGTTGGCCGGGGGCGGGGGAGCCAGCAGTACGGGGCCTCTGGGCGGGAGAGCCAGCGCGGCCAAAAAATCCAGGTCGGTTCGCATTGAGGTCCTGGTTAGAAAACTGCTGGATGAGACCATTTGTTCCATCATTGGCGCCATATCCCATACGAGATTGATAAGCGGGCTGAGGGGACTGCAAGTTGTTGGGCTGGCCGTAATGAGGTTGGGCGTAAGCCCCCTGGGGGGGGTACGGATTCGCCATGAAATATCCTTGGCCGTAAGCACCATTCTGCGCATCCATATAATCCTGCTGTCCTTGATTCTGATAGATCGGCTGGGGAAACGCGGATGGTGTGGTAGGATACGCGCGGTTGTTTGCCGCCGCATTGAAAGCACGATCATTGTACCCGAAATTCAGGTGGAGGCGGTTATTGTTAGGATCCATCCTTAAAGAAAACCCTCCTGGCTAGAGGGAACGGACGGATGGACGAACAAAATTCTCGATCAAAAGCGAAATAGAAAATGATGGACAAACGAAAATATGAGGTGTCGGGTTGAGAAGGGGGAGGGGAGGTTTGGATGAGAAGAGGCGGTGGCTCAGGAGATTAGGGAGGATGGTTTGAGGGGAAAGGAGTGGGATTAGTGGAGAGAGGAGAGGCTCCGACTCGACCACAGTTTTTTATTTTATTTTTTTTCTATTAGGAAGAAAAAAAAAATTCCCCTGGTCAGTGGCAACAAGAACAATCAGAGAAGATACTACTTATTAATCGCTAGTTGCCTACAATGACTGTGACAGGAGGGGCGATAAAGAGGGAAAGAAAATACACAAGCAGCCCAGCAAAAGCAAAAAAGGCCTGTAGACCTAACAGTGGAGGAACTGTCACGTTAAAGTCCAGACTCTAAACTCTGCTTGTCCTTTTTGTTTGGTTTGGGGTATTTTTCTTTTTCCCTTTTCTTTTTCTTCAAAGGCGGTTCCGTTACGGTCGGTGATAAAGACCATTCATGCCATACAGAGAGGGTAAAGTAGTAAGTTAGTAACCAATGCCTGACCCAGGTTCTGACACCTATTCTGTATTATTACAATTTAACACCCTTTTTTCAGTACCTGGTGAAAGAATCCGCCTAAGATCCACCTTCTTACAACACTTGAACAATTCCTTCATTGGGTTCATGATGCAGGTATAAGTACATGTAGAAACAGCAGATCCCGTAGGATCTTCAAATGAACCATGGGTTCAACTTGGCCCCAACCGGAGTCAAAAAGCAATTATACACTCTATCCAACCATTGACTTTATCTACTCCCCGATTCCCCATTCTTTGCTTACGGGGGACAAGGTTCAGCAGTTCTATCGATCTATCGCTGATGCCCGCGTTGAACAAATTAATAATACTTTGAATCTAGGTGGTTCAATCATTGGATAAGTTGACCACCAGTGAATTTTTTGAAAAATTATCTCCGGTGAGCAGATCATCAGTACTTTTCTCGGTTGCAGAAAGATGTTTTTTTCTTTTTCTTTACATGTTTAAAATAATGTAACACTGCCTAAAGATTATCAACTCACACACCCTTTTTCCCACTCTATTTGAGGAAAGTGTTCAAAGAGAAGTAGAAGGGAATCAATAATACTCTTTATCATGATTGAGTAGCATCTAATAGTGTCTGTGTTGGAGCCATCACAAAATCATGATTATTGTCTAACTTTAAAGCCCATGTTTATGACAATCAACATTCTGCATATTCTCCTCCAAATGATCCCATTAGTACACTGGATTAAACCGTATTGCTTCAAAACTATAGCTAATGGCCTGACATAGAGGTATATCGCTCAGATATAGTGTCATAAGCTAAATATCTTCATTCTATTTCATGTGGATCATCTTATTAGCGCAGGCATATCACTTATAAGAAGAGATTCCAAACCTAACACTGATGGGTAACGTGGAGTGTGTACCCAGGGAGTAGGACTGATTGCATGATATATCTCTAGTACCCATACAACAACAAGGACCAAACATAATAACTAAACCTTGATTATCTCCCATCATCCATCTAGCAGTCAAGGAAGGAGAGGGTCCCTAGGTAGGCACCTAGGAACCTACCTATTAATACCTACTAAGAGGAAGAAACCGATTAACAACACCCCATGTTCCTGTTGTATTTTGAACTTTGTGACATACAATGGTTTGGCTCCTTGTTGCCTTAACAATGAAGTATCAAGCATACTTAAAAGTGTTCCTGCTTACCTACCTGATGCTTAACAAAATGAATCGCGTCCTTTTTCTTCCCATATCTACTTTGCGGGTACTCCTGGGTAGGTGATATAGCCTCAAAGCTCTGGCCCTCCCCAGTGAATTCTGCTCATGTTGACACGTCCACTGACACGTCCTCATTGGCTTGCCACACTGAAGTGGATTTTCGCGATTCCTTTGATATCCAAGGCCTATACTCATCTAGATCTTCCCTACCCCAGACCCAGATCTTATCACTACCTAATCTCTTGCACTACAGCCCTGAAAGTAAGGTAGATAGCCCGCCACAGCACGTCGAGGACACATTCTCATTGGTCCTTCTTTTCCAGGTGGATTTTCGCGATTCTTTTAACATTCAGGCTAACGCCATATCAAACCCCTCCAACGAATTAGGAGAATCTACCTCAACAAAAGCAAATGCTCATCCATGAGGCGGCACTTATCAGCAATCATGCTCAATCAGGACGTATATCGCGCAGAACGACTGACTGATTCGAAGATTGAGCTACAAGGTGAGTCGACTTCCGGTAGAGTATCGACTTCAATTGAGGACACTCGAAACCTCTGGTATGTTCCCATAATGAACGATTCACAGCGGTCGACGTTAGATCCTCCTTTTTAGCTCATTATCGCTCGTATATACTATAATGCTTAAAGACACCCCGCTCATTGGCTTTACCTCAAACTGACTCTAGGAAAGATACCTAATTACCACACGATCAAGAAACTACTTTCTCATTATATTCTGGCGTTAGGGGTAGCCTAGGAATAGGACCCATTCAACAAGCTTCATGGTGGGACCTCACAAACATAATAGGATTGGCAGCAATTGTTGAGGAAAATACAAGCAGACTCCAGGTTAACGACAGATACGCGAATGATGCCACAGTCAACGGGAACAGTAGTGATCACCCCTTGATTACGGTGATTTGATTCGATACTCTCTGCATATTTTGGTCACAAAGCTTGGATTTCTGGTGTGGATAGCAAGAAGAAACTTTGGGAAATCCTGTCTCTGAAACAGAAGGCTGTGGGCTACTCTGTTCTTCTATGGTGGCCTAAGATGATTTCTCATAATGAATCTAGCCCCAAATCAATGGGCCTATTTGACCTGGACATGGGATCAATTTGCATGGACTTCGTAAACGATGTCAATGAGCCCCGCACTAATTATCTTTCACACGGTCTGCATATATTAACTACCTAGAAAATTAACCGATGGGCTTTTGCTAAGGGGAAATCAAGTTATCATCTTGTTAATTGCATGTGGATTAGTCTAGACTATTCAATCTGGCGGTGGCCTGACAAGGCAGGGAGTTAGTCCTTTCCGCGGGCTCATCATTCCGACCAGAGTAAGCTCAATCGGCGCATGCAGCCTTAGATTAATGCAGTAGCTAAAAAAAGGAATACATATATATATATGGTTTATGAACCGAAGAAACATCTTTCAGCAGGGGTGCAGATATTTGACAGTTAATGAGCTGTTGAGCTGTGTGCAGCAGGAGACAAAGGGTGGGGAAATTTCATGTTAACAATTGCTAGAAAGTAACCCGCTTGAATGCCATTGCATGGCTTACAGGGATCTGCTATGCTATTATTCCTTTTTGGAGCTGGAGTGACTAAATGGGGCGAGGTGGGCGGCCTTTCTACATTAAGTGCGGATGAATCCCCGTCATTCTGCAGTTGGGAATACCTAATTCTCCAGATTAATTATTCCCCACGAAAAAGCCCCTTCTTTTCTCTCAATTGATTGGCCCAAAGTACAAAATGTCGAGCTAGGCGATCGGATAAAAGAAAAGATAAACAGCTCATTTCAGAGCAATACACTCAAACTAGCTCTGTTTGGATGCGCATCTTTCTCCCATTCCCCGAGGACGGAGGTCAAGGATGATGGAACGTCCAGCCGTTCTCCCGCTCTCCATATAAAAAAAGGATCTGTGTCCAGGGGGGGGATGCTATGTTTTGACAAATTGTCTGAGTTCTCCCTCACACATCACCAAAATGAGGGCCTTTGCACTTCTTTCTTTCTTCCTCGGTGCCTCTGCAACGATTCTGCAGAATGGACAGGTTCGGGAAAATCCGTACCCTGGGCAAGCCGAGCTTGTTTCCCTAGACGAAAGCGAATGGAAAAGCTATGCACCCGATGCAGCAGAAATATCCTACAAGGGGAGGTGGGATGAGCAGCATATCTCATGTGGGTCTACGTCCCGCGCGCTCAAGACATACCTACATCTAGCCAGCTAACAAGAAACCTATAGGGTGGTCGTAAGTTGTTTGTCGAAGCGAAGTGGGAAATTGTCTCTTGTCTCTAAAAAGAATTGATGATGCAGGGCTCCTGGGCTTAAATTTGCTTTTACTGGACAAAAGGTTAGGCGGCCATTTACTCTCCATCTCTATTTTGGCCAAATTACTCCAGACATGAGGCTAATGATGAGATAGCTGGCATTGAGTTTTGGCAAATGGACAGATCAAGGCGTTCTCGTCGCATACCGGTAAGAACTTTCAGGAAACCCATGAAGCTTCAATTCGACATAGAATAGATGAGATTGTCTGTGGTTGAACGGTCCATTGCTAACAGGACATGTATATATAGACTTGGAGGTCTAGAGTGGCAATTCTCCAATGTCACGGCTAATTCCACCTACCAGTTCATTAGCCCTTCGACTACCGGAGTGAACTATACAGATGCAACTGATGCCAAGCAATTTGAGTTGAGAGGTATATTTCTTCACCTCACAGATCAGTTGGAAGGGGGTTGGTTGCAGTGTGCTAACTTTGCCGTTATAGTGACAAATTGGTCCCTAGGATATGTTTCCTCTTTCCCGGAGGGTTCCATTGTATACTAACCTACACATACAGTCCAACTAGCGGGTGTATCGGTGGATTCTAATGCCAAGATATCTAAGATCAAAGAATTTGGAAAGATGGTTGAAATCATTGGTGATTCGTAAGTCAGAGTCAAAAATGATCCTTAGGTATATCCAAATTGCCTAATGATTTGTAGCTTGAGCGCTGGTCAATATGCCTCTTACGAAGCCATCTCCTCGTGGGCCTATGCCTTTACGGCCGGACTTGGAAACGTTGAGTATTCACTTTCGGTATGCATAACATCATCCTTCCAATCTACCTTCGTTATTGACCTCGAGAGCTAACCATGGCCAGGCCTACCCCGGTATCTGTCTTCATGATCGTAATTGTTGGGGAAATGCCCACGGTCAGGTATGATATTGAGATGATTTGAACTAGACTCCAAGTTCCTAATCGCGTTATAGACATACCAATGGTGGAGAACAAGCGACGTCTCCTATCGTTCCACCGTGATCTACGGCGACAACCCCCCCAAGTGGAACTTCAAGGCCCAGCAGCCGGCCGATTTGGTTGTCATTAACATTGGAACCAATGACGCTAACGCTCAATTCAATGTTACCAGCGAAATGCTCATTAACGACTACATTTATCTGATAGATGGAATTCATAAAGTTTGGCCAAAAGCTCAGGTCGTCATCATGGTACGTAACCCTGCGGCAGCCAAAAATCTTTAACTAGGTGCTAGCTACCACTTAATAAGCTGAATTCTGACAATGTGTGATACATCACAGTCGCTCTGGGGTGGCTTTGGCCTCTCTGGCAATACCTATGTGCAAGGACCAACCTGGCCCGAGGAAATCAAAACGGTATACAATCACTATAGAGGAAGACGCGATAACTTTGTGCATTACTTCGACACAACCGGTATCTTACAAGTGAACGATATTGCACCACTTTGGCATCCAACTGACGTCGGACATATCAAACTTGCAAGCCATTTGATGCAGTGGGTGAAGATCAAGTTCGGTTGGGAGTTGGGTGCGACAGGGCCCGAGGTGCTTCACGACACATTGTATTGGAATGACCAATCAAGTTATTAGATGATGGCAGAGCATATACTGGGTGTGATTAACTATCCACGCGAGTCATTATGTTATTAGAGGATGAAAAAGTTAGTGAATGCAGCCGACTTAGTTAAGAATATAAAACATTAGATGAGGGCATGGATGTCTTGTTTATGTGGCGAGTGAACGGAAAAACTAAATACCGACCAAGTTTGGAGATCCCGAACTTTTTCCAGGCGGCGTTGAATCACGAGTATCTTTCTTGTCAGTCTAGAAAAATCAAACACATTTGGGCTCCTTGCCTGGTCAATTTATTTTCCTAGGTCTCCCTAGAGGATTTCACTTCCCGTCCTGGTATTTGACATTAGATCTTTCTCCATTCACACTCAACTCTATATTTCCCTCTTCCAACAGTCATGGCGGAAGAGCCCTCAACTTCCGCTGCGGCCTCCGGCCAGGCGCAATCTACTGCGCCCAAGAGCGCCCCAAAGCCTCAAAACCCTGCAATGAGAATGATTGGTAAGAGTTGGATTTGCTAGATCTTGTGTCTACTGGAGCAATTCGCACTAATGCATACTCCTTTTTCTCTCTTCAGGCATGCCCAATATTCGGTTCAAACTGCCTTCCCGGAACTGGATGATTTTTCTCACTATCACCGGCTCGTTCACCGCAGCCCTAGTCTACGATCGCCGAGAGAAAAAGCGCGCACAAAAGAAATGGTGTGATTTAGTAGCACATATGTCGAAAGAAACCCTCCCTGTGGAGGAGACAAGGCGGAAACTGACCGTGTTTTTGGCCGCTCCCCCGGGCGACGGCCTTCGGGTCGCCCGCGAACATTTTAAGGAATACGTCAAGCCGATCTTAGTCGCTGCAGCATTGGATTATAATGTTATTGAGGGTAGAAAAGAAGGAGACGTGAGGTCTGCGTTTGCGGAACAGATTCGGAAACAGCGAAGGAGAGCCGGCGAGCCGAGCACCGTGACGGAGGCACAAAGCGTCGATGATATTGTAGCCCAGGCTCGAATTAGTATCGGCGTTACCGAGGAACCCGGTCCAAGGGGTGATTTGGTTATCGGTCGCCACACCTGGAAAGAGTATATACGTGGTCTGCATGAGGGTTGGCTTGGTCCCCTCGATCCCCCACCTGTGCCCGTTGAGCCTTCCTCGGAGATTCCTGCAACTGAACCAGGAACCGCAATTGCTTCTGCCGATGGCCCAATTCTAGCCAGCGACTCCTCCCCAGATGTCCCCTCCACGCCAGAGCAACCAGAGGAAAAGAAAGACAACACAGCGGAAGAGAAGAAAAAGGAACAAGACAAGAAAAAGCCCAAGGGCCCAATTCCTGCGTACATAGCACCCGCCGATTATTCTTCACAGAACCTTCCACCTTCTCTCCCTCAGAGCCTTGATGGCTCCGCTCCTATCACCTTCCCACACATCCTCGGCTTCCTGAACACCCCCATCCGCATCTACCGATATCTTAATCAACGCCATCTCGCAGACAGCGTCGGCCGGGACGTCGCCGGTCTCGTCTTGGCTTCATATTCTCGACCATATCAGGATAGCACCTCGTTCGGGATCGACTCTGACTTCAATGCCTCCTCCTCATCTCCCTTCACCACGGACGGTATTTCCTCTAGTAACTACGAACAGCAAACCCAGCTGGAAGAAGAAGAGAAGGAATGGCACAAGTCAGTGCACAAAAAGGACGAGTCTAATCCAGATAAGGAACGAGAATGGTTGGACGACATCGTTCTAGACCCCCGCATTGCAAACCGAATGCAACGCTACATCCTCTCCCCCGAAGATGAAGCCCGAGCTCAGCGCATCAATGAGGGCATAGAATACATCCTCGGTGAGGAGAGACCCGAGCCCATAACCTTCTGGCAACGCATGTGGATCAAATACGGCTACGGGGAGGATCCAGAGCTGGCCAAAAAGAAACCCATCCTCGGCAATTTTGATGGCGAGGATGGAGAGTAACTGAGGGAAGGTAATAATAGTAAAAAGATATAAATCTCTCAGCTTTGCTCACTTGGATACGAACCCTCTCAATGATTAAAGTTGATATAGATAGACTGTATTCCTTTTTTGTATTTTTTCTTTCTTGGTTATATGTTTCAGGGGGGTCACCTATGTTTCTGTACCAACTACTCTCGCCTATATATTGTACAATATAGTATTCTTATTTTGATATATTTCCAATTCATAATACTTAGATTACATATAGGAAAGTTTTCATGGATTGTTGCCTATATTATTCCGTTATATTTTCGTCTCTAATATAACCAAAGGTAAGTATGGCTATTACTATTTACAGGCAGGCACCTGTCCTATCTTAGTAGATCTCTAGCTCCTATCGTCAAAAGAAAAAAAAAAAAAAAAAAAACTTTATGAAAAGTTCAATTGATCATTTCTAAGGCTCGGTGTTCAGTTGTAATTCGCACTATAACTCGTAAATCGTGATACAGACCATCTATTGCTCGCACCGATGTGGAGCCAGCAGAATACATTTCCTATATCTACAACGAAAAGATAGAGTGGTCAAGGACACTAAAAGGCAACGCAAAGCTTATAGATTACTATTGTGACTAAGCCTTTGGAGACGAAAGTCTATATGACAAATGAATATAAGGATGAAGATTATACATTTAGTGGAATTCATCAGGGATAGGGTCAAATGGCCCGACATCAAAGGTGGGATATCCAAGACCTGTCGAGGGCAGCGCGGTTGACTGCAGAGGTATATAATTTCCCGGCTGTGATGCATACATGACAGGTGATGTCAATTGGTCACGAACGGGCGCGGATAGTTTTTGAAAATTGTTCAACAAGCCATGGGCTTGCCATTTCCTCACTCCGTATTGAAGAATATCATCCACTTCTGACAGGATTTGAATTGCACGACCATAGCAGTTCATGCAATCCTCGAATTCCAGAAGGGGCGGTTGAGGACAGTCATCCGGAATGTGAGGCAACGCCGGAACGATTTGGCTCATGAGCAGATCAAAGTCTTGTGTCAAGACGCTGATAAGCCGTTGGCTAACTTGATAAACCCGCTGTAAGTCCAAGTTTGTAAGGGTCGATAGCCAATTTTCATTTCCCAGGAGCTGATGTACTTCATTAATGTATTTGAAGCAATGATTGAACAGAAGGAATTTGGTGTAGTCGCATTCTGGAAGCTGGTTTCTCGAAGGCGATAGGATAATGACAACCACATAGAGAAACTCTAGCTTGTATAATGCAGGAAAATGCTGAGGTGCATCTGCTGGAGTCTTTTTAAAACACACATGAGCCTGAGAACATAAATCCCAGGTTACGATTGATGCTTGAGTGGAAGATTGATAATCATTAAAGTATTTTCTCTCATAAGCTGCTGACAGAATTTGCCTCATTTTCACCATGTTCCAAGCGGGCTCTGAGCTTCGGAAAAATATATTGCTCTCGTCCTCTGGAAGAGAGTCCAATGAGGTAGAAGATGGTAGTGCGACATTGATAGACGCATCTGAAAGTGAGAACGTTCTCTCCAGAGCAGTGCTTGTACTTCTGTAGCCCTCAAGTCAGTCAGTTTTGTCAGGGGTTGTGAGGAGAATAGCACAAACCTATCCAAAGAATAGAGACAATGGAAAACACGACGGCGAAGATCTTGTTGTTCTACACTAGGCTGGGCCTCTGCATGGTGGGCTTGATGTAAACCTATATCAACAATGGCTCTAGCGGCCATCCCAACTAGATACCAGCTCCGAAAATGAATCGGGTCCACTAATGAATACTGTGCAAGGAGCATAATTGCTTGGATACCAGATACAGACCCTGGACGCAGGACATCTTCGGCATATAGTAGTGCTTCTGAAATAAGAGATAGAGCCTTTTGTTGGTTCTTATCATCAAATTTACTCGACATAGATGCATGAGCGATAGCTAGGACCAATCGCAAAACCCAGTGATCAAATGGTCTAGCAAAACGACCTCCATTTTGATAGACAGCGTCAACAGAGGCCCAAAAGCTAGTTTCGCCAAAAAATGGCAGCTGTGAGAAGAAATTATCGAAGTAATGAGAAACAAGGGAAGCAATGCCATGGCGAGGAGGGATTTGCTGTGGAGGCATTTTTGGAAGCGGTTCAGCGATGGAAAAGGACAAGAGGAGGTTTGCGAACGAGGTGCTTGAGGTGATGCCATGGAAATCTCTCGAGGTAGCATTGACAGAGCTAGAAGGAGTGGTTAGCAGAAGGTCGTGGGCGGCGCCATGATCAAAACTAACAGAAAGCCAAAATCCCCAACAAGATCGTCGATATCTGATACCTCGCGACGATGAGCTTGTGGAAGAACGCCTGCACTTGCTGCTGATGTTATTGAGCTCTCCTGAATAACGGCCTTTGAATCAAGGGCTAAAGATTCTCTTCGGTAGCGAAGGTCCTTGATCTGTTTGTCAAGTCGTTCACAATAGGCTTCCAATGAAGCAACATAACTTCTTTCTTTTCCTTTAGCGAACTCATCGCTAGCACCAGAGCAAGTACTTGCCTTCCCTACCCTCTCGCATGCGGAACAGGCAGGGAGCTTTCCATCGCATTTAATCTTTGCTGTCCGACATCTTGAGCATGCTGCGACTGGCCGACTGACTTTGAGCAGTGGCTTGTCCAAAAATAAAGCAGTTGACATCCTAGTAGTACATATTCTCTAAGAGAAACGTTAGCCACCAAAAAAGGCGTAAGGGAGAAGGAAATAGGGTTGTCAGCATCTTGTAGGTATCATTATACCATTCCACATTCATGGGAAAGAACAGGAATGAGGAAGGAGGGGGGGTAAATTGTGCAAGGGGCACTTGTACATCCATTTCTTTTTGTGTATTGATATAGGATGAAGGAGCAGGTAAGGGATATTATTGCGTCTTTTTTTATTTTTATTTATATATATAATTTTCTCTTTTCTTTAAAAAAGAAGAAACAAAGATTGAATAAGATGGAAAAAAAATAAAAAATAAAAATAAGAAATTTTTATACTTTTCGGGGAGATGAGAGACGAAATGACTTACTATTTTAAAAGGGAACAGTCGGTTTGAAATTGGTTTTGTGAAAGTCTTCAGACTAGCAGGGGTACACTCTAGGTATTTGTTGGGTATTTCTTGAGGGCTGAAGGATCAAGAAACAGAGCCGCTATCAGGAGGAGTAAGAGGCAGGTGCCATCGCAGATCAATTTAATAATAAGGTAAGTAGCAGTGATGATGTGGCTAGATATGTATTAGCTGTGCCCTCAAGGGTTAGTAGTAGTTCGTTACGAGCTGCGGGCTTACAGAGCGGCTCACCAAGTGCTGGTTAAAGTAAATAATAACAATAATTTTGTCCTAATGAAAGGAAAGAGAGTGGCAAACCTCCCCCCTCAAAAAAAAAGTGTAGAAAGGAAAAGAGAAAAGCAAAAAGGGAAGACGGAGGCGCTATCAGCAAGCCAAGTCCACCAACTAAATGGTCAGGAACATATTCGAGTGAACAATGTTGGATGGTGCGTGTCGCAAAGATGAAGAAGAGGGGTGATGGTGATGGTGATGATCATGGAGGGGTCCTCTCGAGGGCCTGCCTAAGGACTCCAGGAGAGCAAGAAACCCGACGCAATTGAGTGCCTAAGGTCCAACTTGCACACGGGAACATGAAGTTGACGCCCCACGGATCCAAGGCCACCACACCACTAATCCCCATGCAGCGTGTCACGAGTGTCATATCACATGCACGTGATCCTCTGCATTTCATGTGCTCTTTTTTCCCCTGGTAAGGGATACTAGGCTGCGAACTACTCCTGGTCTTTTGAGGCGCGGAATGTCCGCCTCTTTACATCCTATTCATCTTGGGACGTTGCCACAGGCCTCTTCTCGTTAAGGCTGATTGATAAAAGCCATTCGAGTCCGGCCTAGAATTGGCCTTAAAGCTCCCTTCCATGGTTCTTGTCCCTCAACCAAGATTCCAAGCCGAATTGAACCCCGCGACCGACCCCACCAGCCAAGATCAACTTCTGGCCCTCTGCATACAACCAATTTCTCACTCAAGACTCTGATAACTAATTAGTCCCTCCCTTTTCTAAGCGATGGCTATCACAAATTATTATTCATATTGCAGGAAGCTAGGAAGAATTTAAGATACACGTGATTTGTTACAGGTATGAGAGTTTGGATTCTGGGATAGTGAGTTGATATTTGGGGGTAGGTTTGGGTGGGTAGTTAACTGATGTCCTCTTTTTTTTCTCTCATCCCTATGTAATCTCCTATCGTAAATCCCTTTTTTTATTTCGCTTCGGTGGACTAGGGGCGGGGCAGATTGCCCAGACCACAAGGGACTGGGTTCCAGCTCTAAAAAAGGAGTGAAATAGATTACCGACCGTATTATTGACCCCTATTCTACATCCTGGAATTTATTACAAAGTAGTACACCGGACCGTTAGGTTTCCTCGCACGGATTATGCCACTGATTATGCTTGCTTTGTTCTCTCCGGGTCACTGTGGTTTCCCGTAATACCTGTCGATCCAAAACGGCGGCTAAGTGGGCCGAGGCTGCCACTTGGTTTCTTCCTTGAGAACATCATCGTTCCTCGAATGTTCGACTAAATCGATAATAAATTGACTGCATGGTTTCGCCTACAAGGGCCAGACAATAAGCGTCTGCCCAACATTCCAGTCTGTGTGACCCTCATGGTTCCCTTCATGTGTAACCGCCCTCGCCGCCTTGCTACCAGGTCCCGTTGGGAAGAACCCTGATTATGTGGAAATTGCAGCTTCGCCCAGTGTCCCAGTGATATCTCTCAATCGCACGTACTTGAAATCCTCATCATAAATACCGAATATTTTCCAACTACAGGCCCAAGTGATCGTGTGGGAAGGTGGGAAGGTGGAGGGGTTATTACATATTTGCTCTTCGAGAACACACTCGCATATCTAGTCGAGAACGAAGGGTTCGACGCGAAAAGCAACAATGGCGGCACCTCTCAACCCATCAGGACTACGGCCACACTTTACCAATCCGTGGGGGAAGAAATCACTCTCCGAGCCTGAGCAGCCGAATCATACTCCTGATGGCCGGATTGCACATACATTGACGGCGTGCTCCCGGTGCAGACAGGTATGAATCCCCCACCCCTCTTTCCCCCCAACTTACCCTGATCCCACTTGTTCTACTTGTCCATCCAGGTTGATTAACCACAAACTTCATGTAGCGCAAATCGAGATGCGATCCCGGCATACCAAGATGTGCGCCATGCGAACGTAGCAATGCCAAATGTGTGTACTACGATTCATCCCGAAAAAAGATGATACCCAGGACATACATCGTGAACCTTCGCGAAAAAGCTCGCGCATTGGAAAAAGAACTTAGTGAAATTGAGAATGAGTTTCAGCATGCTGCGGATGCGGAGTTGATGGTCCGTGGAGCCGGTCGTATTCGTTTCAAGGAAAACGACGAGTCGAGATACCTAGGGCCTTCTAGCGGCATCGCAATTACTCGGTTGGTTATGGAGATGGCCAAGTTGAATACCGATTCCAAGAGTATCAAGGATGTTGTGCCGGAATTAACAGCCCAAGAGATTAAGGATGCATTTGAACAAGAGAGCTCAAAGCCAACGTCGAAAGTCTACCCTATGATAAGCTCAATCCCTCAGCCCATACTCCCACTGCGACATGTGACAGATCGACTTATCGAAGTATTTGTCGTCAAGGGTAAGTTCTTTCGTTATTTTGCCAACTACTTCCTCCCCGCCTACGTCGGCTAACCCACTCTCTAGCACAAGCCATGCTTCCAACCTTACACATACCCACATTCCGTGACGAAGTTGAACAGGTTTTCGATGGCTCCACCGATCCTTGTCAGAACTTTCAACTACGAATGGTCATCGCTATCAGTATGCAGAAAATGAGCACTAGCTATGCAGGCTTGGCTGATAGTTATTATCTTGCCGCATTGCCATACCTAGAGGCATCTTTGAAACGAATGGATTTAAAATCTCTTCAGTGTTTAGTCTTGATCGCTCAATATTCATTATTGACTCCCACAAGAACCGCTGCATATTGGGTTGTTGGGATTGCCGTTAAACTATGCCAAGATTTAGGGCTCTCCGAGGAGGCTACAATCACAAAATCATGTACCGGAAAACAACTCGATCCTCTCGAGGTAGACATGCGGAGGAGACTATTTTGGATAGTCACATCTATGGAATTTGGTCTATCCCACAGTCTTGGACGTCCCAGTTCTTACTCTGTCAATTACAATTCTATTGATGTCAACTTTTTTGAACCGGTCGCCGATGAATACATTACACGAGAGGGTATACTCCCCGGGGCAAAGATGATATTGCCCAAGTGTATAGCGATTCACTTTTTCAAAATGCGACTTCTACAACTGGAGATACGGCGAACCCTCTACTTAAAGAAGCGCGACACTCCTATTGATGATCAGGACCCGTGGTTCGCACAGATGCTCATTAAACTTGACCATTGGGTAAACTCCTGCCCAAAGCATGATGGCGGCAGCGGCTTAACCGAAAAATGGTACGCCAGGATATCCACTCCAGTCTATCAAATTATTTTAAATTGAGCTAATTGCCTTGTAGGTTCCAAGGCCGACGAAATACAATGGTTATTTTCATGTTTCGACCCTCTCCCCAAGTGCCAGAGCCCTCCGTTTATGCTGCACAAAGGTGTTACGAGGCATCTGTCTTCAATGTCGCTATGCAAAGAGAGCAGATTGAGACCAGCTCGGTTGACTTGACGTGGATTTTCACACAGTCGTTATTCATGGCATTAAATACGATTCTTTGGTCCCTATCATATCCTGATATCAGAAAAGAACACCCCATAGAGGAAGTTACCAAGCACCTCGATCTTGCTCTAGAGGGCATGATGCTTGCTGCGCAAAGGTGGCCCGGGGTTGAATCAGCCTTGCTTCTCTATCGGAGCCTTATCGCCGCATGCTTGAGAGCATATCAGACTGAAGAATCTTTCGTCGTTCATTCACCTTCTAGCCATACAACTCCAGCCTCATCCCAGGACGTCGCGACGCCGCCATCTATGGCAAGCCCTGCCAGCACCTCAGCGTCATTACAGTCATATAGTTATCGTGCAGGCAACTCATCCATTCCTGATAACCTGTCGGCTGGCACATTCTCAAGAGGCCCTTCAGCCGATCCGACCTTCCCCTTTCCACCATCCGCCCCACCGTCAAATGTAGGTATTGACCCAATAAAGCCAGTGCAATCGGCCGTTTGGGATGTTAGTATTCCACCACATGCTTCAGCCCATACCGCAGAAGCTCCATTTGACCTCCCAGCATACGAGTCTACCCCAATTCCCAGCTCAGAATTGTCTTTTGATCCAGCAACTCCCCACAACCCGTTCCCTTCCATTGTTCCCGGCTTGGGCTGGGATGCAAACTTTTCCCTCGCTTCTACAGCAGCCGGTCATCCGGCCTTTGCTAATCCAATGATCGACCCCATGCGTTGGGTAGATACAATTGGAGATCAATATTCGCAGTATTTCAATGGGGATTACCCATCGGGCCCCTGGCGGGGAAGGACCTTAAGTCAGCAGGAGCAGCTTGAGTTGATGGAAACTTTACCAGATCACATACCTGATGTCACTCCTCAGTTAGTTATGCAAGCGACAACTACTTATTATCAGTCATAAGTTTTCAGGCGCTTTGCTGGAGCTAGAATTACCCCGTCTTTTACTATTCGTCCCTATTCTTTTTGGTTGCGCCTCGAATTTTACCCCGTTATATATACCACCTTTATTAGCATTCTTTCTCTCTTGCCCTCTCCCTCTCCTTCTCCCTCTCTCTCTCTCTTTTTTTTTTTTTTTTTTTTTTTCCCCAAAACCTCCCTCTTTACAAACTCCCAGCACCTTTTCGAATCATATCCCTCCATCCAACCAATAAAGCTGGAAGAACCAAAGATCTTGCCTACCCTGGAAAGAATAAGCCGTATGCTTAAGTACATTTAGTCAATAAGCAAGTGGTTCAGAAGGATTTAATACTTACTATTTTAGCCAATTGATTTAAATTGTAAGTTTTGCGTCTATAGCATGTAGTTTCGGCTGTTGATTTGCCCAGACAACCCTTCGAATTTGTATTATTGAGATAAAGGATAATTCCAGTGTTTAATAAATTCCGTGTTTCGCTGTCTATAAAATCATATTTTGTATAAAGTCTTATTTTTTTAATTTGTATGTGTAGGTATACTTACTGTTGTCATTGGGTATCATTATTACAGAACATGCCACAACTGAAAATACCTGGCTAGCAAAACGAAAATGACGGTAAATTACAAGCGCAGGCCAAACCCCCCCAAAAGGGTCTTCTTCGCATCACGTGGTTGCCGGCCTCTTGCCGTCATCCAACATCTCTTTTCAGTTCCAAGTCTGTTTCACTCCAAGATTGCAGATCAAAGGGCATCAATCTCTCAACACCCCTCAACTCGCCAGCTGTCAACTCTCCACTCTTTTAGCTCTAGTCGTCGTGCTGTCACCTCTTCAACACTCTGCTGGGGCTCAGAGTCAATACATTGGAATGTGTGACCTTTAGACGGTCGTCCAACCTCGCTTGAGCGAACCTCGACCGGCTTTTCACCCCCTCCTCTTGTAGCCCGAGACTGCCATATAACTCCCCAGTTTCGAAGGTCTTAGATTGAGATCTCTTTATAGGGTGTCAGAATCAGGCTACTCAGGCTTCTAGCCACCCCTTCTGTAACCCAATACTCGCGTAAACCTCCATGTCCCTTCGCGCCTCCTCGTCATTCCGAACAACACCTCCTTCACCATCGTCTCCCTCCGCAGTCTCTCCCAAAGGGATTCTTCTGGCTACAACCTCTTCCGACCAAGTTCCCCAGACCCCGACATCGCCTCCGTTGATGTCGGTAAGCGCTCCGAACAATGCCTCCAATTTCGCATCCTTGCAAGCATCACCTAGCCAGGCGACATATCAACCTGCAAACCTCTCCTCTCCCCCTTCATCTGCACCAATGTCTGCACAGGCCTCACAGCAAGCGGCAGTAGGAATGACGAACTCTTTCCCCACACCGGCCAGCAGTATTGATCCTGACCATGCCGATAAGTCCTTTGGGGCAGGATCATCAGAAACGGGGCCGACGTCTATGTCCAGCATGAACATGGTATCGACGCAACAGACGGAGCACAGGCGGACAGATCATGATCGGATTTTAGAAGAAATGCATGCGGAAACAGGGGTTCGTGATTTTGCAAATCTGGGCAGCTCGACTTTGCCTAGCCATGGCGATTCCATGGATGTTGACACAGAGGCTTCAGGCCGGGCTGACCCTGGTTGGCCCAGCTTGGATTCTTTGCAGAAAGAATTTTCGTCGGCCTTCCATCTTTGCAAAAGCTGTAAGGTTCCCCTTTTTTTCAGAAACCTGGCGGCAGTTGTTTTCATCGCACCGTCGCCAGAGTGACTATTATCCCATACCTTGCCCTTTTCTTCTTTTCTTCTTTTTTGAATTGAGATTTTATTAACATCATCGCCTATTGAATTCTACAGCCCACATTGCGACAGGTCCGGACCCAAACCTAGACCTTATCTCGCTTTATGGCTTAGGACCAGTGGCGAAATCGGTCGCAAGAATGGATCCTGTCACAGGGGAGAAAATCAATCGGCTACGGAAGTCATATGAGGGCAAATTAAAAGGCCTTGGGCTTGCCGGAAGGAACAAGCCCGTGAAAGACCCTGCGGTACCGGGTGGGTTAAGGCAGATGACCATGTGGCCTGATGAGGAATGGCAAAATCAAAAAGTCTTTGGCAAGGAAATTAAGGTGGCTGATATGGAATCTGCCCTATACAACCTTCAAATGAAGGCTATGAAAATGGAACCAGGCACAGTCCCAAACAGCGATTATTGGGAGGACGTCTTGGGTCATGAAAAACCATCAAAACATGCAAGTAATGGCGATACGAATAAGAAGGTGGTTACACCACTGAACGGTGTGCGGACACCTAGCCTACCAAACGGAACATCTGCTTCCACGGAACCTGAAAGAGCACGACCTAGTCGGGGACGTAAGAGGCATTATGATGACAACAGTTTTGTCGGTTACGGCGAAGGTTATGCCGATGATGACGATGATGGCGCATTTTATTCAAATAGTGAAGGAGTGGGAAAGAAAAAGCGAAAGAAGGTAAGGAAATCCTATCCCTTCAGATGCCCTTGCAAGAATCCTAACCGCTTTTTTTTTTTTGTGCCTCAACAGGACCACGTCTCAAAAATATCTACGCCTCTTCCAGAAAGAGGTGGAAGCTATGGAGTCGGAATGTTTGGAATTGGGGCTAGATGAGTGATCGGCTCAATCGTGTCAAAAGCAGGTCTCTACCATGAAGCCTTTATACCTCTTTTGCTATGCCTCGTGTATAGCTTTGTTCCAGAACTAAAACGAGTTCTCACTACATTCTGGGCTGATTGCAAGCAAACATTCGGATCAGCCACCGGGACGATGGTGCAGAGCTCGATACAACTACTTATTCTCCGTACATTTTTGCATCACGGTGCTGGATATACCCGGCTTTCTCAATCGGACGGCGTTTTTGGGGAAACAATTATCATTTGCGGAAAGGACTGTTTTTCTTTTTTGTTTTTTTTTTTTTTTTTTTTTTTATCTTTTCAATTTATTTTTGGAATTCCCTTTGCCCTGTCTTTTTATTTATTTCCAAACGGCAGAGATACTAAACGCTGTCATGGCGATGTTTTTTTGTTTTCTCTTTTCACTTTTCACTTTCTAAAATTCTTGTCTTATTTGCCCTGTCCGGCCTCGAATCTGATCCTAGGATCTTTGTTTGTTATTGTTACCTTTTTTTTTTTTTTTTTCTTCCCTTTTCTTTCCTTGTTCTTATGACAAGGAATTATGTATTTCAAGGGTCTAATGGGACCGGCTGATTGATACTTAGTGACCAGCAAGCAGTACAAAGCTACGTACACTATCAGATAGAAATCAAAGATCTCTATCCTCTGTTCTTGTCGATGGCAAGTTGAAAATCTGTATAGTTGTCATTATCATAGTGCAAGTCATTCTCTGTAGTCCCGCCCACCAAGCCAAACAGAGCAGAAGGAGTGGGGCCTATCAGCGGAACGAGGCCAACCAATCTCGTATACCCTTAGAATAAGAATAACATTGATAGGTAGGCAGGTCGAGAAAATCGACAACCTTAATTCCTCCGCCTCCATCCAAAACCCCCCCACTCCGCAAATCACCTAAAATAGAGATTACCAAAAGCACCGTCTCCTTTCCCAGAGAAAAAAGCAGGGGAAATAAAGAAGGAGAGATAAATAAAAGAGATACCGACGGAGAGCAAGAAAGAAAGAAAGAAAGGAAGAAAGAGAGAAAGCAAGCAAGCAAACAAGCAACAATGACAACCCCATTCACGAAAGCCCTGCAACTCATCGATGCAGCCCACTCCGAAGACCCCAAAAAAGTGTCCCTCCCCCGAACAGAAGACAAAAATAAGAATAATGAGGAGGCCCAAATCCCCTACGAACTCCACTACGCACAACAAATGACCAAATACCTCAATCTCCACACGCCGAACGCGTCCGAGGCGCTCCAGCTGGCGGTGCGCGCGCAGCACCTGAAACGCTGGGAGGTGCCCCGGACAGACTACCCAGCCACGAAGGTCGGATACTACGCTTGGCGGACGTATCTGGGACGACGACAGGCGGAGCTGGCGGCGCAGATGTGTGTGGAGGCTGGGTATGATGCGGAGACGGCGGAGCGGGTGGCGCAGCTGGTGCGGAAGGAAGGGTTGAAGAAGGATGATGCGGAGACGCAGGCGTTGGAGGATGTGGCGTGTTTGGTGTTTTTGGATGATCAGTTGGAGGGGTTCCAGGGGGGTGTGGATGAGGAGAAGGTGGTGGATATCTTGAGGAAGACTTGGGGGAAGATGGGGGAGCGGGGGAAGGAGTTGGCGTTGGGGATGGAGTTGGAGGGGAGGGCGAAGGAGTTGGTTGCTATTGCATTGGGGTAGATAGGATAGATACCTAGGTAGAAACCTAGGTGGGACTTTATATTGAATGAATTGGTATGCATATATATAAGTGGTATTATAATACCTAGGTAGTGAATATATTTACAATGTTGATTTTATTTGATTTATTGGGTGTGTGGGTATGCTCATATCTATGGTTTGTGTTTTCTTACTAAATATGATTTATTTACCCCCCTATGAGAGAATGTATGCTTTTTGTCTAGGGGAGGGGAGAAATAAAAGAGATGTGTATTCAATTATTATACAGGATACCTTAGTAGGTAGTTTTATGGGTCATGTCAAGTCATTGTTCATCA
This sequence comes from Aspergillus haitiensis, assembly GCA_027569155.1. Taxonomy (NCBI): domain Eukaryota; kingdom Fungi; phylum Ascomycota; class Eurotiomycetes; order Eurotiales; family Aspergillaceae; genus Aspergillus; species Aspergillus haitiensis. The sequence continues at coordinate 109,100 of JAPDEO010000056.1, forward strand.
AAGTTTCATGAAACCTCCCCGCCATTTATTAGTCGGACTAAGCCAATCGCTGCCCCTGCTGCCACCCCTCCAACAAGCACCATTTGGATCCCACCCTTGACGCCAGCTATGATGTTTTCCCTACCGGACCAGCCTCGCACGACTCCCGTCTTGATATACCCGAAGACCAGCAAGGTCACCGCCATGACGCCCACGCTGCAATACAGGGCAACCATGACCTGAGAGACGACGAAATAGGGGATGAGCGGGATGAAACCTCCAACGAAGTAACCCAGGGCAAGCGTGATAGCTGAGATCCAGGCCTGGTTACAGTCCGGCTGGGATTCTTTGTGGTGGAAGTGCACAAGAAACTCACGTAGTCGGTCGGGAGATGCGTGTAGGGAGGCATTGATAGGGGCGATGGCTTCATCGGGGACGCCGTGGGCGGCAAAAATTTCATAGACGATTGTGGCTGTTTCCGTAGGAGATGAATCAATAAGATCTGTTGTTTCGCGTACGGTAGCTTCATATGATTCACTGCATTCTCACAAGTTTCCTCACGTTAGACTCGAGTTTTTTCTTTACTTTTTTTTTGGTCGTTTGTCTTATGAAGAACATAACAAAAAGAAAGGGCCAGAACTTACGCTTCACTCTTGGCTCCAACATATCCACCCAATCCCATAGAGATTGCTCCAGCTGCCAATTCCGCCAATCCACCCAGCACCACAACCTTTGTGTTCCCGAGAGCGGAGAGACCAGCACTCAAAGCAAACGGAACAGTTAACCCATCTGATAGTCCAAGAATAGCATCGGACACAATCCGAGGGTTGATACGTGATCGTGTTGTGCTGCTACTGCCTGTGCTTTCTATCTCGGTTGTTGACTCGGGGGACGGAGCCCGGAATGTCTCGTAGGATCTTTGGGCTTCGAGATCGTTGTCATTAGTAAGTTCAGACTCTGATGGAGTGAGAAGTGGTTTTCCTAATGATTGTCGTTAGTGGGCATTATTCTTTATTCGCATTTACAGAGAAGGAAGAGAGGTATAGATAGTATATACTTAAAGGGGACGAACTATAGTTGGAGCTGGCTTGTGAATTCCCGTTTGGGAAAAGCTTCTGCTTGAGAAATAGAAATGCCATCGTAACGGGGTTGGTTATGGTGAAGAAGGACGAGATGAAGAGAAAAAATGAATCCTTTTTATTATGGAGGGAACCTTTAGGAGGAATTGAACTGGACACCAAATTGTATAATGCTATCCCGAATTTGCCTTCCCTTTCTTCGGATTAGGAAGCAAAAACAAGCAATTTGAAGTCGCAATGTTCTAGCCACCGATACTGACGTCAGAGGAAGATAACAAAAAGAACGGGATCTGGAGATCGGACGGGAACAATAAGCCGTCTCAAGAGAAAGATGGATATCACTAAACCACAAATATTTTTTTTTTTTCAATTCGTAGGGTCAAGATGGCTTAGAGTATTTATGTATCCCTTTAAACGCCCCCTCTCTTCTCACCTCATAAAATCACCCCCTCCTTAAGAATTGTCCAAAATAAAAAAAATTCCTACGCAGACGTCCAAAGTCCGCTCAAACCCACAATCCGGACCCGCTCCCCCGCCAATCAGAGATCACATAATAGTCAGCATTACGGATATCTGCTGCTAACTTCCTGACTAGTAAAGGACCTACTTGTTACTTCAGGTTAGGAGTGTAACTGGTCCTGACGTTCTTGCAACACCGACTCGTAACACCGTGGCAAGTGATTGGTTCCAGGTCGACGTGGATTACCATTGTTAGAGCTATGAGTGGTCAAAGTCTCGCTCCCTCTGCCTGAAAATTTTCCACTGAATGCACGATCGCCAAATCATAACAAACGGAATAATAATCTCTCCTCCGCGGACACTAGAACTCGGTCGGTCTTACCCTTTGCGTAAGACCGAGACCGAATAGATTGTTCCTACAGGGTCGAGCGAAGGGTGGCCTAAAAATATCTACATCACTCTTCGAAAGGTGAGTATTCTTATGCCTCTGCCTAGTCGAGGTCGGAGATATGTTGTTCGGGATTGTTGAATGTCGGAGCGGAGATGAGAGTATTTGTTAAGTACAGTACAACCATTTTACTTCTGGTGATGGCTGTGATACGTGTCAAGGATGTCTTCATGGAGGCTGTGTTGCCACTCGACGTCAGGGTGCATTCGGGGTTAACATATCCGATCTTGCTTGCTCGGAGTTTTACTAAGAACAGGTCGCTGCTGTCTTGCCCCTTCGTACTGCTTCCTAGATAGATGAACATGTCAATCGAATTGATGCCTACTTAGTGGTTACATCAAAGTCGAGTGACGCAAGTTTCTTACCATAAGGTAAGATATACATACGCAAAATAAGAAATTAACTCCAACCATTAACCATATCTTGGTGGCGTCCAACACAAGAAGAATAATTAACAAGAATCCGTCACATTTTTCTTATTCAATAAGACTTGGGAGGGTACAAGAAGAAGAGAAAAAAGACTGAAAAAGCAGTGTGAAGAAAAATAAATTAAAAAAAAAATACTACTGTTAAAGATTGAAATACATATATCTACTTCCGCAGCACTGGGGAATGCTAGTCAATAATATTCATGCTTCACAGCGCAAGGGCAAATCCTGAGGTACCAGCAGCAGCAGGAGCAACACTGAGTACCACAGATCCGCCCAAGGTAGAATCAGCACTAGGAGCATCTCTATTCCTCCGTATCTAGACGAAGAAGCGCCATCTGCGGGCAAGGAGGCGGGCATAGCGTTGTGGTTGCTCATATTTTGGCTGACCCAGTCATCACTGGGGGAGAAATAAACCAATCAGGATAGTAATGACCATATTCAATCCCCTTCAAAAAGATGTCAGATTTTGGTACGCATTTTAGTAAATGGTGAAGGACAGACTCTGGGAGGGTGAAGAAGGAAAGACAGGTTTGGAAGGGTATACTGTTTCCTCAGACAGAGACTATAAAAAACTACAGGGAGTGAAACCTCGCTCTAGAAAAGCACGACGAAAGAAAAGTCTCCATCAAAGCAAGAGGCTCTTCAAGGATAAAAGTATACTTTCGAGGGCTTGCTCATTTAGACCCTGAAGTTTCGGCTCTTCGTGCGGGCCCATTGATCAGACAAATTAAGATTGATCTACAATACAACTGTCGTCCCTGTCTTGCTCGTGTCCATTAGAGTACTTAAAGGGGATGGTCACCCCTTGAAAAGATAACATTCAGAAGCATCAGCTTGTCTGGCATTAGCTGCTCGGGCTTCACATAAATAAACTCCGATCATCTACTCTATGTCACCCCAGAGGCAGAGGAGGCTGCCCTTGTTGCTCTACGGGGTATAGTTGATAGAGTAGGGCCCACGTTTCCAGGATCTTGGCAAGGCCACTAGCAAATACGACTAGCCCCATCAACCCTATTCTCTTTCAAAAGGTTGATCCCACTTTCAAAATCTAACCCCTCCCTCTCTTTTAGTTGAAGGGATCAAATAATTGTGGATTATGAACTACGTTCTCTCTCCCTCTCTCTCTCTCTTTCTCTCTTTTTTCCTCTCGATTCTTTCGCTATTCTCTATATTTGTAGGTATTAAGGGCAAAAGAAAGTACAGTTCTTACCCCTCTCTCCTGATTCCTAAGGCATTCTTCTATGCAGAATGCAGGCAACGAACGATGCTGTAGCTAGATTGACTCGATTTAACCACCCAGAAAAAGGAGGTGCGAAACCAAACCCGGACTGTGGTTTTGACAGAATTGACTACTTCAGCCACAAAGGATCAACTATAAGAATTAACTATGATGATTATTGGTTTTGTCCGATCAGCGAGATAGAAGTGCCCTCCTGCCATGAGACAAACCTCATTTTTGATGTTCCCCCACCGCTCGGACCAACATTCGCTAGCCGACCAATCATAGGCCGTACTTCCTTCCCGTTCTTCCTATATAAACCATTGCAAAGATGTCCTGTTGCCTTCGGGCATTTGGTCAATTTGAAACGATACAGAGAAGATTAGCATGGCCCCTGCACTAAGGATGACACGCTCAATCAAAGAGAAGCTACCAGTTTTTTTTTGAATACTTACAGGTTTAATTTGGAGGTGCGAGTATTCTGGGTCAAAGGGACGATATCTAGAAGGCTCCCGTTCGAAACGGGCCGTGGTGCCTTTTTTTTTTTTTTTTACCCTTTTTGCATCTCCAACTTTTTAAGTAGAAAAACGTCGACAGACAGCACACTGGGCGGGACTATGATACTACCATATAAGCATGGATTGTAATAGCACTCTCAAGAGTCATCCAAGTCATCCGGTTCTCTAGGGGCACTACTCTACTCGTCCTTAAATATTTAATTAGCTACCTAGGTGCAATACAGCCGCGAAAGTCAATTTCCTCCTAGATGAGTTATTACGCAGTTTTGAATGCCCCATTCAAATGCTATCCAATTTCGATTATATATAATAATAACTTGATTTGCCCATCTTTACCAAGTCTCTTTCTACATGGTAGAATCACCCACATTATAAACGTTTATTAACCTTGACGTTTATAAAGTTATAATTGAAATTTCTAGAAATAATCTAGTCCATTATTATTATTAGGCTTAATATATTTCCTCCTTTATATGCAGTTCAATATGTATGTAGGTATGTATACATGCGACTGGATTGATAGGCATTAAGTTCAGTCACACCCATTGCAACGACATCAGAGAAAGACTGAATGCGAATAGCAAGGTCTTCACTCCTAGTGACACTGAGTTTGTCGCACTGCTTCTCTTACACCAGTTTTGGTTGACTGTCACCGTGGCTGACGAGCACCCAGTTTCTGCACCAGCGTTCATTTCATCAATCAGGGTCTCATTAAAGCTCAATGCGCAAGGTTTGGCCTTGGGAGCGGTGGGAGACAAAATAGGACAATTGTCGCTAGACGTCCAGAGGGCTCTCACCCAGTCCACAATATGAAAGGTAATGGACTGGTCCGAGCAAGTGCTATTGCCCAGGGACAGGAGGTCAACCAGCTTACCGGACTGGGCAACGCGGAAGATAAGTTCCTTGGGCTCTTGCTGTTCGAAATGGTCGTTAGTCTCCTCGCTGTGGTGGGTGCAATTGGTGTGGAAGCCAAACTTCCATGAGAGCTTCCAATGGCCCTCTGTGAAGTTATGAAGGTCACTGGGGAAGTAGTAAAGAAAGTAGGGGTCGCCCGGCGCAATGCCAGATTGCGTGTATATGGATGTGGTGCCTGGGCCCGAGTAACCGCGGTTGGGGAAGACACCCCCTTCCAGGGGTCTCTCATAGGCTAGGTCGAGCTGTTGCAGTTCCCAACTGAACATCATACCCATCACCCAAGCTGACTGTGCATTTTGCAATCCCCAGAGTAGCGGAAATTTTTCAAGCGAGCTGTAGGTCTCATTGCGGGGGAAGACTAGGTCCAACTCTACTGTCTGGGGCTTGTATTGGAGAGACTGAGCAAAGGCCTGGCGAAGAAGGGCTGCGGCTCCCAGGCTAAGAAAAAAGCGGGTAAGAAGGGCCATAGTAATGGAAAACAGGATGGCTGGACATAAGCGAGCAAGTACTTCGGGACCTAGTGGTATAAGTATTAATTTATCAATCTCTAAAGGTGGGGTTATCCAAATACGGACTTCCGTGCCCCAGGACTAGTGATAAAAGCCCCTGGAACGTCGGTACCAGGAACAACGATGCTAAAATGGGTCTAAGCACTCGCATCTGGAAGCGCCGCACAAGCTAGGTGCTTAGTATAACCTAGCTTCTGCGGGTTGGTGAAACCCCCCCAATAACGTCCGGAGCAGAAATGAATTTACATGTCTAGAGTAACTGGACCTTGTTTGGCGAAGTCATGAACTTATGAAGCTCAGGGATATTAATCATGGTAATTGGCGAAAACCCTACGTAATATACAGCCGAGACATCATCTCCTCAGGAATATTTCCTAAGTGAGAACGGGTTTGTTGGCAAAGAACCATCGTTCATGACGAGCTTGGAACCCGGCACTCTTGGCTTCACAAAGTACGAGGTCGGAACAGTCGCTCAATAACAGCACATCTAATACAACTTTTAAGTAGATTAACGTCGGCAGCACACTGGGCAGGACCATGATACTACCATATATTATCTGTATTACAAGATCAACAGACGTAAAAACCAAATCACTTCATAGATCCTTGACCAATTTACACTATACAATATTATAGTACAGATCTTCTCTTCTTCTTTCCGTAGGTTACCAATCCAAGCATCAAGACAATCAATCGACCCATGGCTGGCTGCCTAGATTATCCAACAACTATCAGTAACCATCTTAAGCTCCTCCTTCCCTCTTCGCATACTCCTCCTCCATCCGCTCCTCGTATAACCTATCAGCCTCCTCTCTACTCAGAGGTGGTTGTCCTTGCTCATTTTGCATCCATGGATAATTGCTTGTGCTGCCGGTAGCACTCGTGCCGTGGCTAGTTTGGTTGGTGTCACGAGCGGCAGGAGTTTCGGCGGATGGCTGAGATCCGTTCGATTGCTCCGAATCTTGTGATGACTCTGTGAAGATAGGGATAGGCATCTTATGCTTGCGTTTCCCTTTCCTAGCAGCTATGGAATAAGGTATGTATGGATGGTAATCTTTTGGTAGTATTGGTACTGGAACTGGAGCTGTAGTTTCGCTGAAAGTATGGAGCAAAGAAGAGCGTGAAAAATGGTAATAAAAAATCTTCCTTTACTGCTTTATATATTGGTTTCTCGAGTATTTGTGGATAATTGAGCCCTCCTACAAGAACTCGATCGAATACGGTGGCGGTCTTTGCGTCATATATGCTTATATGCTAGAGTAGATCATGTGATTGCGCTTGACGGAGTGTGGCGGCGGCGATAGTGTTTTACCGAGGAAGGCTAATAATAATAGAGTTTACTATTACTCCAGGTATCGTACCTGGTAAGCGGTACGTAGTAGGTATGTAATAATAATATTCCAGGAGTATAGGCGTGGCTTTGATCCATGCATCGGATGCACTAGTAAAGTAGTCTTACGATGATGCCTACTAACCTGGTAACCTACCTCTATTCCTGTCTTTCTAGACCACTTTCTCTAGTAATGTTGTAATACAAATGCCACATCTGGATGTACTGTATTTCACACAAACTGCTCTTCACACTGCTTCCCTCCCTCACCTCTACTATTCCATGTGAACTAAGATAACAGTCTTAGTATCAATGCCCTCGATATTCTCTAAACTGGGTCAATTCCGTCGATGACGATGGCTTCAAGGAGAAAACGAGCTCTCACGATACCGCTTACCAAACCGGCCTTAATCATCTGGCGAAGACAGAAATCTGTGAATCAAACACAGTCAATCTTGTTCAGGAAACTTCCCCTAGAAGTGCGCGAGCTAATCTACGAGCATACCTCCTACTTCCCCGACCAATCCGGACCGAACAGCAATCACAAGGGACTAGATATCCACATTTTCCGTCATTCAGGGAAGCTTCGCTGGCGCCGATGTTCAAGTGTTGATAGCTCTTGCACACCGCACTGCTACCGAAAATTCTACAACTACAGTCCTGTATCACTAAATCTATTAGCTGTAGTCCTTACCTGTCGTCAAATGTGAGTAGAAATCCCCCCAGGATCTATCTGAGTTATTTGCCGGAATCTCCTTCGATTTTCCCTTCTTCCTACAACCTTGGTAGTGCAGCCTAACTAATCACAAACATACAGATATAGTGAAGCCATCAACCTCCTATACTCACGAAACACATTTGTTTTTATAAATCTTGCTGCCATCACCTCGTTTACCTCAACCGTACTTCCACAGCGTCTGGATTGTATTCGATCGATCCGCCTGAAATGGGTTTTTCGGGACTATGACATAGATTACCCTTACGGGACGGGAGCCGCCTACTCAGGGTTTGTGGATAGGCCATTTGATAAACGCTGGAGTGCTCTCTGGAAAATACTAGCGCGTATGGACGGGTTAAGGACGCTCCACGTTAGGTTAGAAGGCCATTTTCGTAATAAACCCACGTGGGAAGACCAAATCTTTGCGCCAATGCGACTTGTAGAGGGGCTTCAGGACTTTAGAGTTGAGGCGAACTGGATGGCGAAAGCAAGTTCTATTGGCCCTTTCCAATTTAATGTGTGCGAAAGAAGTGTAGAAGAAAGCGTTTGGAAAGATTGAATAGTTTTCTTCAGCCGGAACTCTAGGATGTACTCATTAAGCTTATGAAGACATAATGTAGCCAATCACTTGTCTGAATCCGGCATTTTTCTACCTCAGGATTACCTCAATACTTCACTTCAACATAGTAGGTATTTACATTGTTAACAGAACTCAATCCACGCGCATTGCCTTGTAGGTTTGGCATTTCGATTCTTTTTGGCTCTTTTTTAGCATCACTCCGGAGCGCTAGTCTGTACCTACCTAGGAGGCTTGGGCAGTTGATGTCATATTTTACACATCATATCACACAATAGAGTACAATAGCGTAACGAAGCTTTCTTACTTGGACGATCCGCTAGACTTCTAGGACCTTTGAAGAGCCTCATGCCTCTCGCATGAAAACGCCTCATCCACCAAACCCAGTGATTCAGGCTATTGTTTTTTTATCCGCTAACAAATCATCCTGATTGTTCCCATAATGACTGTGATACCTGGAAGCTTCAATGGGCTTCTTGGAATTACCCCGTTGGTCCAACAGTTTAGAAGCAAGCCTCAACAGAAAAGGCTGCGGAATATTGGCCGAATCTGCCCAGTCATACAGCCATGAACCACGCCCTTCATATACATACAAATCGACAAGTAATTCACGAATCGGTGCCGACTCCGTCGTGTTGCTGTATGCATACTCTATCACTTCCCCAACAGGGTACCACCTGGCTCCGTCTTGTGCTTTGGAACAGCTTTTCTCGACAATAGCATCGATGGCGGTGTCTTGAAACAAAGTGTCCAACAGTCTATCACCTAGGACATATGCTTTGACTAGGTCAAGGTACTCGGAGTTCCCAAGGAGGCCGGGCTTATCACAAAACACCGGTAGTGTGCCGTAGTAGAGCCAGTGAACGTAGAGCGCAAATATCTTCGGTTCGTCCTCTGGTAGTTTGATCGTGCGCTGCACAGACTCCTTCCATCCGCCTGCCATGACCTTGTCGAAGAAAGACGAAGAGGCACGAACTAATACTTCATGGACGCTAAATAATTTTTCCTCATCTCCCACCACTATATCAATGGCCCTTCCCTGAAGTCTTGCTCTGATTTAGCATCAGTGGAACATTATAGACTCAGAACTTACTTATCGCTATGCTCTTTCCGGGTTCGGATTGGTTTTGAAGCCATCATCTTTAAATTGTTTATATGGCCATCCGGCTTGAGTGATCTGGCTGAACTGAACTTATGTTTGAAATAGGTAAGGCAAGAAGGAACTATTTCCAACTTACAGCTACGTACGTCACCTGACTGTTTCTGTTCGAACGTTCATTAGGACATGTGCGGCGTGGATGCCTTGCCTTGGTGCCTGAAGAAGCAGCTAACGCCCCCGCCGCAGTGCGGGATATAAACAAATCCGAACCCAGACATGTATCATCATTCATCTGAGGATCCCTGAGACCTTTGTAGCTAACCAAAAAATTACTACTAGAAAACTAACAGGACATAGTTGGTGGTTGATAAAATATATAGTTCTGCAGGCGAGGTGAGCCATATATAGTAAGTAAGCCAAACTAAGGATGTGACTACCTTACACACTGAACGCCTAAGACAGCAGCAACTCAGGGCGAAAAGACTGAGCCAAATGGCCATCCATACATAGAACTATGGTCATTCCGCTATTACCCACTATTATTAGTCCATGTGTAAATAATAAAAAATTATGTAAAAATGCAGGGCGCTGTTCAGGCAAAATGAGTTCTGTTGGAATCTCTCCTATTACCTACCTACCATGTAATGGCCAATTACTAACCTTCATTTTAGAGTGCCAGAAGCTCTCCCCATGCAATATTTACACTACAGGAAAATCCTCTTCTCCACCCTCGAGCCACTGGCTCAAGACCTGATGAAAAGGAGTGTCTCTCTTTCAAGAGAGGATAAGTGCCAAAGAATACGCCTGTCAATGACCCGCAGGCCGTTGAACAGACTGTTCCGCCGCGATGTGCAATGCAGGGACCAATCCGTGGTGGACCGCCTTCTTGATCGCAGCCACCCAAACAAGGTAAGTATGAAGAAAAGAAAGAAGAAAAAAATCCTAAAAGACGGGCGGGGGAGTGAAGCTTTTATAGGAATTCGGGCAAGGGGGATTCCGCGCTAGTAATAAGCGAGTTTATTCTTTTGTTCTGATTGGCTAAACGAACTAGCGAGCCGCGCCTGCCAAGAATACCATGTATTCATGGCCTGAGGTATTATTATTTTTCACTCAATAAACAACTCAAGATAAATTTGCCTTATACCACTTATGTATGTATTCACAAGATGGATTATAGGTACATAGGTAGGTCTTTTAAGTTAGAATTGGCAAGGACTCTAAAAAATGGATGTCTTTTTACGTGAAAAATTTTTTTTTGCATAGATTGAAAAGGCTATCATCTGGTTAATTGGCTATAGGTGAGGAAATGGCCTGAAAATCCCAAGGCAACTCCCTAGATATATATATAGACTCCCTCACTCACTAAGTACAGAGCAACTCGGGCATGAAAAATCCCTTTCCGCCCAGGTATATCATTTTATTTACTTATTATTTATTATTTTATTTTATTTTTTTTTTTGGCGTGTCGATATCTTAAGGAACTACATCAAATTCTCCGAAGTCTCCAAAACCACACCCAGGAGGTACTGTATAGTTAGGTTCAGTTTTTCTACTCCCTATTATTATTATTATTAATAGCCCTCCAAAGGCCACTGTTGCTGTTTCGCCAACGATGGTAGCGTTATACAACCTCCCCAATTCGAGTTTACACCTCTATTTTAGATCCAGTGAAGCTAGCCTTTCATCAATACAATTCAGAATTGACAAAGCTATTTGGAAATGGGAATTCGCAGGTTCCTCGCTTTACATGAAAAACTTCGCCTGCATAGAGCAGGAAAGAAAATATAAAATTAAAATAGAAGAAGAATAGAAAGCAAAAGGAAATGATGAGGCGTCTCTAGTCCGAATCTATCATTACCAGAGTGATATTTGCGCGTTTCACTCCCCTCCACTAAGTGCGAGGCAGGCGTCTACTGCCAAACCAACCCTAGAACGCAACTCGTATTAGTTGTTTATCGAGAGACGAAATAATGGTAAGATATTGACTTACCTGCCCTCTTTCATCTTAACCACATCGTCAATCACATCACGGTCTAAATTTGGAAACATATTTGAAAGTGTCTCCACCACATCGTTGTGCTCTGCCCGTTGGATTCTGCGAGCTTCGGCATCCTCAGCGCTGGCCTGGCGGGCGGCGGCGTCTTGAGCATCAAGCACCCGGGATGGGGAAGGTTGTGGCACAATACGAGCCCGCTCTCCTGATCGTGCTCTGTCGCCCGATCGCCGCTCCTCGCCGCTATTACGGGGGGGCTGGTATACGTTCGGAGATAGTCGTGGCGGCACCCCCGGTTGCGGTGTTGTCGCTGGCTGCGTCATGAGCTCCTGTGGTGACTCCGGATCATCTGAGAACATCCTTCCTATTGTTGATAATGGCTTCTGGATTGTTCTCAGTAGTCCTGCCACTGGAGCACTATCCTCGTCATTTGATTGGGTGGTTTCTCTCCGGCCACTATTCCGCTGCATCTCAGCAGACCTCCGAGATGGTCCCTGTGCACTCCCGGGAGAGGGTTTTCTCTCCAGTGATTCCGATGCCCGGTTCTGCTCAGCAATGGCTGAGACAGCAGCCTCGACATTCCTCTCAAAATCTTCGTCACTCACAGTCAAGCTCGTTCTATCTAATGTCTCTATGAATTGGATAGCTCCGGACTGAATCGAAAGCATGATTAGTCTATCTTCTCGCAACGGTAGGTAGGGCCATCCTTACTAATGAAGATAGGTAATAACCTGCCTCGCCTCCTAGCTTATCTTGATTGCGAAATCGAAGAATATACTGGATATTAGAGACAAGGTGTTCCGGGTTGGCTTGTAGTACCACATAGATTAGAAGTGGTATAAACGAATCTGCTGAAGTGTCGGACTTCTTTGCATTCCTCAACAGCCCTTAAAATAATATATTGAATGAGCCCTAAAACATCAAAGAAATAACCCAGAAGAGCACAAACTCTACTCACCAAATATCACTTTGCAGCAGTTCAAAATGCAGATAACCTTATCACGAGGTGCTCGGTAGCCATTGATTTTGAGAAGTTCTGGGTAAAGTTAACAAAAGCTTGAGGAGGAGAATGCGGAGAATGAGATTCACCTTGTTGAGCTAGGTTAAGGAATCGACGGCCATGACCGTTAACTGGAGCAATATCAAGGTGCTCCTCTCTTACCCAGCTATATATTCGCATCTTCTGTGCCAATACATCATCCCGCTCAATATCTTCTTGGTGCTGGCCCCTCCGCCATGGGCCATGGAGCCTTTCCATTTCACGTCTCTTACTTTTGCTCGTGCTCCTTGGAATAGATGGAGGGCCAGGGATAGCCGGGGAAAATGTTTGGGAGTATAATCTATTCATTACTAGTTTCTCCATCCCCTCCTTGGCGTTGTCGAACTCGCTGTCGGAAACATCCCGCCAAACTTCACAAAGAGCCATTTTGTTTGTGATGAAAGCTAAGAAATCATTGATAATCTTAACCTGTTCGTGGACCATCCACTGTCTCTTCCCGAATTCATTGAGGAATGACCGGAGAAACTTAGCGACTGGGTCAGCTGTACGATGTCGTAGCTGTTCCAGAAAGCGATGAAAGTCAAAGGGTTGATCGGGCTCAGGTTCGGGCGGTGGGGGAAGTGTTGAGGTGGACGAGCGTCGGGCCAATTTCACCTCGTCCACTACAGAAGTTTTACGGATGGTCTCGGGAATTGCGACAGGTTGCTTTTCGAGGGAGGATGGTGGGGCTATAGCAGGAGAGTTGGGATCCTGCGTACTAGGACCGGTGGGCTTGCCGTGATCTAGGCTTGACTGGCGCGGTGGGAAATGAGTTTGTCCACCGAGTAACTGCTCGGCTAGCTCCATTCGAGGGGACTTTACTGAGTCTTGAGTGCCACCTCCGGTGGAGTCCTGGAATTGTTCCATTATACTTTGAATCTCTAATTCAGAGTCGTTGTCCTTGCCACTTTGCCCATGGCTAGCCTGTTTTCCTTTCTCGCTCGCCTTAGGGACGTCCGGGAGTTCTTTTTCGGTATATTCAGAATTCGGTTGATTGAGGTAGGCAGGGTCCTTTTCCGGGGGAGTTGGCGGCTTGATAGTATCAGGGGAGGGTACACGGTTTGTAGAATCGGTCGATAAAGAGAGTGCCCCCAAATCTTCAGAGAGCAGGTCCTTTTGTTCAGATGCCGCAGTATGTGAAGAAGCCATGGCAGATGGAGAGCCCGCTACCTCGGATGTAGGGACTTCCTCCCCACTTAGGTTTTCTTCTCGCATATTACTTATATGTACGTCCCGGTTATATTTGATTTCGGTAAGGAGGTCATGCTGCGGCTGCGCTGCAGATTCAAGGTCGGCCGACGTATCTTGCCGCTCAGACTCGTTCCCCTCATTGGGGGGCTTTTTTTGAATCGTTCCCTGTCCAGTGGGAGTCGAGTGTTCCGAGATTCCTGGAGCAGACATAAGCTATACACATGTACGTTATAAGCCTATGAGGAAGGAAGGAAGTTAAAAAAAAGGTCGTTCGTGAAGCAAGGAATTTAGACGGAAATACGGATCATGGTGAGGGGTGGTAATTATCCCGAGTCCTGCAAGATGCCTGCTTGGTTGGGACTACCACAGAGTAGAGCATGAATATTTAACTAGCCAATAAATTGGATAATAAGCTACCTCATGGGAACAAACGGAGGAAAAAATGTTCGAAAGCTAGGATACGCGTCCGTAACAATCGAGTTGAGCTCCTAAAGTGAAATGTCGAGTATGACAATAATCCCTATCATAGCCCGCATCAACCAGTGGCGGGATCATGGTTTTCCCGACACCCGATATGGCTATCGTTTTTGGTTGATTTCCTTTTTCTATCTTCTCCTCTCTCGGTCGTCTCCCCATCTGCGATCCAGTTCACCTCTTGGAAGTCACCACAAGAGATCATGTGTGGGATTTTCTTCTCGCTAGGCTCATCGGCACCTGTGCTTCCAAATGAGGATACCTGCCATCTTCTCAAGAAACGAGGACCGGATAGTTTTCGTGTTCACTCAGTCCAACAGAATGTTACTCCCGATCGCCCTTTTCACCTCACTTTTGCATCTACAGTTCTTTCGATGAGGGGGGACCACGTTGTTTCTCAGCCGCTTGTTGATCCTATAACTCGGTCAGTGCTGTGCTGGAATGGAGATGCTTGGAAGATTGCTGGTGAAACTATCCAGGGCAATGACACCGAGGTGATTTTCAATTTACTTCTGCAAGCTGTGGTGCAACCTCCCGCCACTGAAGAACTGGAAACAACTACCGCTGCTCAGAGGGTTGCAGAAGTTATCAGTAGAATTACTGGCCCATTCGCCTTTGTATTTTTTAACGCAATCAACAACCAAGTGTATTTCGGCAGGGATTGCCTTGGAAGGCGATCGTTGCTTCTAGGCCTCGATGGGAACGGAACCTTTAAAATTTGTAGCCTTTGTGATGGCACGTCTTCCACCCATTTTGAGGAAGTCGAAGCAAATGGTGTATACCTGATTGACTTGGAGCATATTTCTTTGCAGAAAGGCCCTAGCACGGGGACCGCTTCCGCTCATACCACCTTCGATGTAGAGAATATACATACCATACCTTGGAGCTATGAAAAAATGACCACAAATTATGTCGTGCGTGCAAACTGCAAAGCTTATCCGCATACTACAATCCACTAATTAGCCATAGAAAACCTCTATTCCCCCGATGAATCGGACAACTCCGCATGGGACGCCGCCTCCACTCAGTACTGCATCAGATTGTATCCGAAACCTGGAGCAGAGACTCCGCCAATCACTCACCCTGAGGATTCAAAATGTACGGCAGCCCCCTTCTACCGGAATGGGAAGCAACGTAAAAATCGCTGTTTTGTTTTCAGGGGGGCTTGATTGCACCTTACTTGCGAGACTTTCACATGAAATCTTACCACAAAATGAAACAATTGATCTGCTCAATGTCGCTTTTGAGAATCCTCGTGTTGTGGCAGCGGCAGCAGCAGCTAAAGAAAGAGGCGCACTTTCTGCTTATGAAAACTGCCCTGATCGCATCACTGGACGTGCAGCGTTCGCAGAATTACAAAGAGTCTGCCCTAGCCGTAATTGGCGATTTGTTGCGATTGATATTCCATATATAGAGACAGTTGCGCATCGCGACACTGTCAAGCGCTTGATGCGACCCCACAATACCGAGATGGATTTATCTATCGCGTGCGCTCTGTATTTCGCGTCCCGTGGACAAGGCACATCCTTGGATAGCCACCGCCTTGACACCGACCCTGTTCCATATGAAACGTCCGCACGAGTGCTTCTCTCCGGTCTAGGGGCGGATGAGCTATTTGCAGGATACGCAAGACATGGGATGGCGTTTTCTCGGAATGGGTTTGACGGCCTCATTGAAGAGATTAATCTTGATGTTAGTCGTCTTGGAAAGCGAAATCTTGGCCGTGATAATAGGGTACTTGCGCATTGGAGCCGTGAAGCTCGATACCCATATCTAGACGAAGACTTTGTGTCTTGGGTATTACAGATGCCAGTTTGGGAGAAGTGTGGGTTTGGTGTCCCTGAATCCGAACCGATAGAGGCCGGGATCGACCCGGAAAAGAAAGCTCTGCGGCTTGTAGCTCTTAATCTAGGTATGTCTTCTGTAGCTCGGGAGAAAAAACGAGCTATTCAGTTCGGCTCTAGGACAGCAAAGATGGAAAAAGGTAGAGTGAAAGGTACAGATGCCTTGAGCTGAATAATTGCCCTGTCCCTACAAAGAATCTGGAAACTTTCACATCACGAAATTCTTCTGAATTCGCCCCACCATCCCCATATTTTTCTTCATGGGGGCAGAGAGTCTAAATGGCTGGCATGCAATTCAAATCGCTCTCCCTGTCCAGTCCAAGTCAAACCTGGGATCGGTCCAGGGTATTCATTACCAGCAATGATGACAAAAAATAGAATAGATACTTCTGAGATCCACCTCTTTTCATCTCCAGTTTACGAGAACCATAGAAGTTCCTCCCTAATCTCCATCACCGGAGAGTCGAACGATCTCCCTTTCTTTCTCTTACCTTTTTTTTTTTTTTTCTCTCTCTCTCTCTTCCACTTCTCGAATCGTGATTATTTCCTTGTTCTCTGGAATCATCATATCTCTTGATTGTGATTGCAACCGCCTTTTTTTCTTCTTAACGAGTTAGGAAGAATAAAGAGAAGTTGGTTCTTCCAATTTGGGACTAAATGATGTTGACGATAGAGGCTAAGGGGGTTGTTTGATTTGTGAGGTAAGAGAGAAAGAGAGATTGTGAGAGAAATGCGAGGGGCGAGTTGTTTCGGTTTGGGTACACCAGGAAATAAATGGAAGTATTTCTCAAGAGCGGGGAAGACAAGTGGTTTCGAGGATCGGTGAGGTATAGTTTAAAGGCAAGTCTGAGCTGTGTTTGATCGAGTCAGTTAGATATTTACTTGGACCCAGACTACCCCCGACTTTCCTTCCCCCTGACAGATTATTTCATGGATTAGGCTCCTCTTGTAGTATGAATACAAATGACCCTTATACGTAAATGCTGGACATGAATTTATGTCTACTGTGAATCTACTTGAACAGATGTCTTTAAAGCGAGTGACAATTTGATTAATCCAACAAGCGAATACAGATTTGTTGTTGCACAATTAAGGTTTAAATAAACACAAAAACAAGGCCACGAGTCAATCCCATTTCAAGGGAGACATCAGAACCGACCAAAATAAAAAATGAGAAAAAAGCAAGTAAAATAAGCCAAAATCATATGTCATCAGGTCTGAGTAAGAATGATGAAGAAAATAAAATAATGAGGTGCAAGCGACTATCGCTTTACCACCATGACAAGAGAACTTTTATCCTGTCGAAAGCGTCATCATCAGGTAACCAATTTCAGGAAACTGACTGGTACTTCCGACAGCCAAGTTGGCGAGAGGCTCAATGCCCCCGCCCACCACAGAGCCCGCTGAGGACGACTGTTTCAAGGAAATAGAGACAATATTTGATAATAACAGAACCAGAGGGGAATACACACGTGCGCAAGTAATCAGGGGTCATGACAGGACAAAAAACCAGAAAAGAGAAAATAAAAAAATAAAAAATAATAACTTTTAGACATTGCCAGCGCGGTTTTGGGCTAGAGCTTTCCAATACTGCTCGCGCTGCTGAGTTTCCTCCAGCATCTTCTCAAGCTCCTCAATGCGACGCTCCATCTCGCCTTGTCGCTCCAACTTACGAGCACGGGACTTGCGAGCTGCCTCAGTATTGCGAGCACGCTTCATCGCAGCAGGATCAGTTGAATCAAACTTGATAGGAGGAAGAGGCTTTCGTTGACGAGCGGAAACACCAGACACAGTAGAGTGCTTGGTTACAGCACCACGAGAAATGCTGGGCGATGGTGAAGGCGATTTAGCAGATGTGATATCAGGCGAAGCAGGAGGAACATCGGACTCTGTTTTGCTAATTGCCGCTGACATGTCAAGAGCAGATGGATCAAAAGGCATCGACAAGCCATCCTGAGGGAAGAGCGGATCCCATTCCTCGGAGCCGGTGACGAGGTCAAGATCAGTAGCAAACATGGGAGATGCATCTGTGCTGAAATATCCTGGAGACTCAAAGGAGGGAGTGCTCAAGTCTGTAAACGAAGCCGAAGGAGGGGCAGAAGCATCCATCATGAGATCCTTGGGGGAGATAGTGCCAGACGGCATATCTCCCATAGGATCCTTCGTTGCCATGAGACCAGTGGGAATTAGGTTCGGAGAGAGCATGGTAGGTTCCGTTACATGCTCAAACTCCTCCCCAAAGTGATCCACTGAGAAGTCAAACATATTTACGGTATCTATATAGCATGCAAGATTAGTATCAAGTATTATAGTAAGAAGCTCGCGGTTCAAGAGATTCTGACCTTGAGGGATGTTCGAAGTAGACATTATACGACGGTGATTGACAGGGGGTGTGTATTGGTTCTGGTTTGGTGAATTGGCGGAGCTGTTATTAAAAAGGGGGACAGGTGGACGATTATTAAAATGGGCTGAATTCGGAGCCGAAGGAGCAGAATTCGATGCTGCGTAGAGACGCAAGAGGTGCTTCCGATTAGAAGGACTATACCGAAGAGTAGAAGACAAAGGATACCCGGCGGACTGTGGAGTAAGTCGAGAAACCCGAGAAACCTGGACTGGGGAGCCTGCGAACTGTTGTTTGTAATATTGCTGCAAGGCTACAGAGTGACGACGTGAAATTTGCCTGTTTCCGACTGAGGGTCGATGATAGACAGGTAATCTAGGGGTAGTACTCGATGGTGTTGGCACGCGCAAGTCCCTGGATTGGGGATATAGCACAAAGTCCTCGTGTAGAGAGCTGGGACTGTTCTTGTTGTTGTTGTTGCTGTTCAAATTCTGAGCCGTTGGCTGCGGTGGTGGGGGCGGAGGGAGCCATGATTGCTGGTGGTTATCCGTGGTGAACGACGTAAAGTCGAACGGGGAAATAGCGTTAAGAGAAGAACTTGAGCTACGCGAGGCGATGCTAAAGTTCAGAGGTCCTGAAACAGGGAACTCTGAAGAAATTTGAGGGGAGATATTGAAAGAAGACGAAGTCCGTTGAGGATCTATGATGTCTGTCTCAGCTGAGAAAGACGAACGCGCGGGGGGTGCGTTTAACAGTCCATTTTGAGATGGACACTGATATTGAAACGCTGGATTAAATTGTGGGGGTATGGTGATGGGGGGAAGGAGGAACCAAGGGGTGGGCGGAAGGAGACTCCAGGATAGTGATGATAATGGTAAGGATTTGATGGAAAGTAAATAACGATATGGAAAGAAGGAGGGAGAGAAGAGAGAAGAAGCAGGCCAGGCAACAATGGGGCATCAGGCACTTTTTAAACGGGTGTGTGCGTTGCCCGCCGGCTGGTTCAACCAATGAAATTGCGCCAGTGCTCCGCCTATTGTTCTAACTCCATGTAGAATAGTCTCATTAATGCGGTCAGCAGGTGTGAGTCATAGGAGCACTTTGAATGATGATTGGCAGAGAGAGGCAAAAGGTGGGTCTACGCGCAGCCCCAGGCACCGCAACAAGACAGTTTCCTCCGCCCTTTTTTCCCTGTGATTACAAACGTTGCCGGCAAATGTAGTGCCTGGGGCTCGTACTCGGTTCCAACCGTTCCACCACCGCTGCTCTTATTGGTGGAGTATGATTATTAATCTTGCGGATGATGTTGATGAGATACGACTTGGGAACAACTTGACGTTTTCCTTTTTTTTTTCTCGCATCCATTGACCAACCAGAATGTAGGGAGCACATCTAGGCATCTATTTCTCTTACAGCCTCTCTCAAGTCTGTCACCTTGGCCAGGCGACCTCGCGGCATGAAGCCATTTTCCCTTGTCAATTAGGGAGAAGGGGTGGCTGAGCCGCCTCTATTGTCTCACTTTCGCCAGGCAAAAGAGCCCAAGCTAACTAATCCGACAAATGATAAATTCTTTTGAGAAATTTTCAATTTTTAAATTTTTTTCTTTCCTTTTCTCCAAAAACAATAATTTCCCTTTCTTCTTTGGGTCCCCGACAGTGGATCACTTCAATGAAAGGGGGGGAATTGTTCATAATATACACAGAAAAAATTTTCCAGGCTTATGTGGAGATCATTTACCCGATTGATTCCCCGCCATGCAGCATCTGGGTTGGCGTCGTCGAAGGGCGTGCATTTCAAACTCTATCGCCTTACCGCACCGGATTTCTCCGTTTTCATTGCAGATGAGTTCATCTGACTTGTCTATTGAATCAAATGAGCATTCAGGATTCTAAATTGAATGAGACTTGATGCGGCACGAGCAGGAGTAGACGTTCCAGTGATCCCGAAGGACACTCAAGTAGTAGAACCAAGTTAATATCATAACTAAAATACCTACTCCCGTCTTCTCCTTCCTAATTTCACCCGGAAGAAGTCCCAACTCCTAAAGTTCTAACTTTAGCCGGATGACGAACCAAGAAAACCTGATGGGAGAAAGAGAAGACAGATTATTACGCATCCGCATGATAATTAGAACGAAGCCTATTCGCTCCATAATTAATGGTTCTGGATTCGATTACTGATCCATCCTGTTGACGAGTCCAAATTATTTTTAATTTTTAATTTTTTTTTCCCTTGATTTCCTCCTTTCTTGTTATTCTTGTTGTGGGAGTTGAAAGCCTGGCTCACTGACCATCTAAAAATTATTCCCTTGCACTCCTGCATTCCAACATCAAGACTGGTCCTGCAAGGCAACTCAATCTGCGCCACCACAAGACGGCTTTGAGAGAACGTAAAATAAGACAGAAAATTATGTTAATACTAATGAAAGTGATGAATTAACATAGACAAAACAATTTATTCTACTCTTCACCTCAAGACTCGCCCAAAATATCTTTACATAATCGGAACTGTCATTTCTGGACCCGCTGGATGATATCCAATGCATGGTCCAGCATGCTGCGAGATTATCAACTCATCCTCACAAGGCTGAACTGAGTGAGCGTGCCTTTGCCGTGCCGAGACTTAGCTTCAGTCAACCCCAAGAAGCATTGATGCATCATTGATTCCCGAAGCCCTCGGCAAATACGAAACTGCCTTTTGAGATTAGATCTAGAACCCTACTAAAGTGCTACCTTTTTTTTTTTTGTTTTTTAGAAAAAAAGAAAATACAAGAAACTACACATAAGTGCCAAATATACTATAAAACAGTGCATTGATCCTATTAGCTATTACCTCTGACGCAGGGCGCCTAGTCAGCGCACTGTTAACGCCATGAAACCAAGGCACATAATATTAACATCATGGGGGCAATGCGAGTTGAGTGGAGAATCCAACGCAAACCACCAGATTCCAAAAGCCCATCCAACAGGCAAACAAAGCGCCCTTCTCCCAGTAGGGTATCAAGACAAACGTAGGAAATGACCAAGGCAACCGAGCGAAAGACGAAACAAAGAAGGATAAAATGAACAAACAAACAAAAACAGCAAGTGGTATCAATCTAGGACGGCGCATAACATGATCACTCAGGGCCGATGTGATTTGGGTATCCTTGCGAGAAGGGATATCGTAAAGGAATGAAAGATAGCACCTGATATTACCAAAAATATCAGGGCACCAAAATGACCGTCAAAGTAGCAGAGGGTATCATTGACCCTAATATTAGATGTCCTACTCCTGGGAGACAATGGCATCGTAATTCAGTGTCAGTGGAGACATTAATTGGGTTAAAAAAAATTTAAACATGCAATAAACAGTTTTTGGTCTTTTTTTTTTTTTTCTTTTTTTTATAAAAATATTTTTTTTGATATTTTCTCTCTTGTTCACTTTCCGTTTCGCAATGACGAGTCATCAAGATTCGGAGCTGTCGGAAAACGCATAATGGCGATCCCACCATTTCTCAAATTCTGCTTTTCTTGGTGAGCTTCATGCGGCGGCCTGGACGGGTGTTGAAGTGGAGGCAACGTTAACAGGCTTGGACTCCTCAACAACAGGATTCTCAGAGGGCTTAGCAGTCTCTTCAGGAGATTCTTCAACTGCCGGCTCAGCCTCCTTCTTTTCTTCCTTGGGTTCCTCGGATTTGGGCTTCACAGCCTTGCTGGCAGAACGGAAAAGTCCACCCAACTTGTTGCCCTTGGGCTTTGCCTCACCCTCAGTGGCCTCAGCGTCAGACTCTCCCTTCTTCTTGTTGAAGTTGAAGAACGAAGAGCGGCGCTTATCCTTAGTAACAGAAGCGGGAGTCTCAGTGGCAGCTGTCTCAACGGCAGGAGTCTCAGCGGGGGCTTCATCCTTCTTGACCTCCTCCTCTGCAGGAGCAGTCACACTCTCTGGCTCAATTGGCTTAGGAGCCTCCTCAACTGGGTTATCAAGCTGGGGGGCGGTGCTGGCGACAGGAGCAGGTTCGGCGGGAGCGGTGGCTTCCTCCTCGGTCTTCTCCTTGGAGGGACTGGTGACCTTGTGGAAGAAGCTTCCAAATATAGAAGTGCGCTTGGACTTAGCGGGAGCGGGTGTGGCCTGTTCAGGCTCCTCCTTCTTATCTTCCTTCACTTCCTCTTGCTCCGCAGGAGCAGCAGAGCCTGGCATATAATTAGTCACGTGTCCATATTTAAAATATCAAGTTACTTACTCTCAGCAACGGGCTCGGGAGCAGTAGAGGCCTCGACGGCTGGGGTCTCGGTGGATGTCTCAGCAGGCTTGGACTCTTCAGTCTCCTCCTTCTTCTCCGCAGCCTCTTCCTTCTTTCCAAGAAGAGATCCAAAGATGCTTGCCCTCTTACGGGAGCGAGAGCGGCTCTTAGTATCAGCCTTCTCCTTGCTCTCCTCAGCAGGCGCAGCCTCTTCCTCTTCCTTGGCCTCCTCTGGCTCAGCAGCCTTCTTCTCGGGGACAGCAATAACAGGCTTGGCTGGTTAAACGTTAGTACATTACCTCTCAATATCCAAACCACTTTATTATCAGAAGAACATACTCAGCTTCTCAAGCTCAGCCTTGTAGCCCTCGGAGGCGGTGACGGTCTCCTTGTCAGCCTTAGCTTCAGTGGACTTTGCTTCAAGAGCAACAATCCAGCTATCCCTCTCGTCGGTGCTAGATGCCTGGAATGTGTGCTTATGGCCATTGAGCTTGAAGTGAAACTCGTTGGAGCCGTCCTTGGTGATTTCGGTAACATCGGCCTGTGGAAATATATAAGTATTTTGCTCCTTCCCGTTTCACTTCTCCGGGTCAATACTAACCAAGCTGAAAATTCCGGCAGGGGTAGCCTTGTCCTCTGAGCGCTTGGTCAGGAACAAAAGACCCTTCCCGGTTTGAGAAGCCCATGCGATGACGGGGTTGGCAATAGCTGCCTTCTCACTGGCGCGATAGGATGAAAGCTGCTTAGCCTCGATGGCCTCCTCGCTGAAGTACAAGAAGCGCTTGGAGAAACGAAGACCCCTATCCCATATGTGTTAGCGAACCTGAGCCGAAACCATTCCTTTAAACACCATTCGCGACTTACTTGACCAGACCGGGGGCCTTGTATCCGAGGACACCTTCTGAAGCCGGGGTGATCTCCTTCGCCTCTTCCTTAGGCACCTCGGGGGCATCAGCCTTAGTCTCCTCAGCAGTAGCGGTGGCCGCCTCGGGCTCAGCGGGGGTCTCCTTGGGAGCTTCGACAGTAGGCGCCTCAGCAGGAGTCTCGGTCGCAGCGGGGGTTTCGTTGGCAGGAGCAGCCGCGGGGGTCTCCTCAACAGGCTTCTGGGTGTCAGACATGGTGTTGAAGATAGATTAAATAAGAATTATAATAGTATGAAGGTGATTAAATAAGTAGTAAGGAAGCTGGGTAAAAAAGAAAGCTTCGTAAATCAAAGGCAGGTTGACCTGGGTATCTTTAAAGGGGGGTATCTTAACAAAAAAGAAACAAAAGCAACTTCCTGCGCAAGGCTAGAAGAGCTCGGGTATCACAATTAAGGGAAGAAGGGCTAAGGGGGAAGAAACGAACAAAGAAGTTCTGTCAGTCAAGATGAAGAGAATTAGAAGAGAGAAGAGGGAAAGGAGGAGAAAGAGGAGAAGAAGAGGAGAGAAGAGGGAAGAAAAAAGAAGGAGCAGGGGTGACAGGAGGGCGAGGGAGAATGAATGAAAGGGTGTGGGCAACACTCAGGTTGATTGGCGCATC
This sequence comes from Aspergillus haitiensis, assembly GCA_027569155.1. Taxonomy (NCBI): domain Eukaryota; kingdom Fungi; phylum Ascomycota; class Eurotiomycetes; order Eurotiales; family Aspergillaceae; genus Aspergillus; species Aspergillus haitiensis. The sequence goes on from JAPDEO010000056.1 coordinate 133,006, forward strand.
AGCCCAGAAAGGAAGGGAGCTGCAGGGCGGCACTAGAGAAGGCCAGCCTAGACTGGGTGATAGGGTGGGCCGCGAGAGACTAGGATGCTCCTAAAGGCTAGTAGGAGCTCGTAGTGCTTTTTGAATTTACATCATGGCTCCATCGTTTTTTTTTTTTTTTCCTTCCCTCTTCCTGTGCGGCGCTTCCTATCCTGTAGTTGTGTTTTTCTTGTCCTCAGTAATGATAAACTTTAAAGGGGAAGCCCCATCCCGTTGTATATTGTCATCATCATGTGATTTTGGGAATTGAAAGAGAAATTATGATTTCTATCATGGATCCTCCTTCGTGTTACAAGTTTCCTCTCTAAGTGAAAAAAAAAATGTCAGTAAAATCCACCACAGTCAGCTTGAGCTCGTGATTACTAGATCCAGATAAGATTGTTCTCGGATGGCTTCTTCTCGTGTTAGTAGGGGATGATTCAACTCAGAAAACAAAAGACAAACAGGATACACATGGAAGACAAAAAAAGGTAATTAATATAAAAAGGGAAGCTATTCCCAGGTAATTATGGGGTTACTCCATCCTAGTGGTCATCGTAAGAAAGTTTATTGGGCAAAAGAAAATATCTGATACTCCCAAGAAAGTAAAAAATTTTGTGCACATTTCCTTCATAGGTCCTTTTGGGGGATGAAGATGACAGCTAGTGACCAGTAGCTTGACATAGCTCCCTTACCGGCCATGCAGCTTAACGGGCTCTAAAATTCTTTTGACCCTTAAATTCCCTTTAGCTTGGAATTAAATTGGAAAAATTTTTTTCCTATCCACCTTGGACAGGGATTGACTTTAGGTTATTGGTTTTCCTTCTGGAGAGCTTCTTGCCACTAGCTAGGTACTCAATGGAAAACCAAGAGAGAGAATAGATAAGTTTACATAAAACATATTTAATTTTCAGAGGCGAAGATATGATTCAGAAGGTTGAAATATAACTGTCAGGCGATGTCGTCGGTATATATAAAAAATCAAAAACTGGGTAGATATGTCGGAGACCAGGAATGCTCATGTCTGTCACCTGCTCACCGTATTTGCGGGACCCAGCCACTCACTGATTTTGGTTGGGATCCATAAGCTCCATGAGTCTCCTTTTCAGATCATCCTATGGCTGGCCTGCTGGTTGGCTAACCTGGTTACACGCCCCAAGGTTGAGTCCTCCCTGCTCCAGAAGTCAAATCTTTAAGCTCTCATCAAAACAATCCAGTTGTGGATTTTTTTTTTTTTTGCACCCTAAGTTGTTGTTTCTCTTTGATGATCAAGTTGTTTCAAAATAAATATAAAATAAATAATTATAAAAAATTTTTTAAAAAATTAAGAATTAAAAAAAAATTGTGGCTACAATGTGAAAAGCTTTGTTCATTTTTTTTTTTTGTTATTTTTCAATTTTATTTTGAATGGTCCTCGCCAAAATTCCGAGGTGAATCAGACAGAGTAAGAGTCCCAAACATTAGGGGATGGTGAAAAAAAAAAATCATGAAACTAACTTGCAACTACTGATGGCAATTCCATGGTTCTAACGTCCACTCTAGAGCTCTAAGCGGCTAATGCCGACTAACAAGGACCGGTTATTCCCTGATATCATCGTAAGATTCTGTGCTCCATACTCGCTGTAGGGAGCTAACATGAAATTGGTGTACAGAAGTCAAGGTAGTTAGTAGTAAAAGTAGAAGTAGGTACCGTATTTACCGGTAGTAAGATGGGAGACACATTAATTTACCTGAATTATCTCGGCCACTATGACTGCCGAGTTAATTGACCATTAGGTATTCACTTCCTATTATTACATGATTTTCTTCTTACGCCCAGTCGTTCCCGTCAGCATCCTGGAATCCCGGTAGTCAATCAGAATCTAGTGATCTATTTACTCTCTCTCGTCTTTGACATCGTCCACGCGACTTGGAACATGCCTCATGACTCTCGCCATCGTTGAACAACCAACCAGCTCCCAGAGAGACCCTCCATCTTGGATGGTGTCAGAATCGCCTCTGGTTTCCGACTACCATCGCTTTTGCGTCATTAAGGCATGTATGTGCGTTCTCGTCCATTTTATATTTTTTTTTTCTTCTCTAAGCTCCGACTAAGTATTGTGGTGAAAAAGGTAAAAAAAAATTTTTTGTCTTCTTAGCACTCTTGTTCTAGCACTATTCGGCGCTATCTTGTCAAGGTCCCTCATCCACTCAGTCAGATCTCCACCACCAACTCTCAAACAGGTGTGAATGTGGTTAATCTATCAATTAATCAACAATAATAATAACAGTCTGACTATTGAGGCAACCGACGACCCCTTTTCACAGGGCCGTTGTTACTGGTGTTTCCTAACAGTCGACGCAACATCTTATAGGAGACAGGAGCAATCGCAATAATAGTCGTAATGAATAGTGGCTATCCTTCATATTATTATTAATAATAATATATTACCTACCAGTATTGTTGTGGACAGAGCACGGTCCAGCAAGTTAAGGAGATGGAGAGACGATGCCCCACACTTGCAGGACTCCAGTCTCCCCTGTTTCTCAATTTGTAGCAAAGAGCGGCCGCCAGCCCTATTCCACTTTTCCAATGCGTACCAAAACCAAACCCTATCTAGGGATTGTACACAAATCCCTTTAGAAGTATATACAATGACTCATTATTTGTCAGGTTCTCCATCTCACTTGTCAGCGAATTCGGGATGCAGAGATGTCGCTCTCAAAGTGATGACAATGAAAAACAGAAAAAATGAAATCAAAACATTGTTTGGCGCCTTCATGATAATAGTACCAGAGTGGCTTACCGCCTCAAGATCCCGGCCAAGGATGGAGGCCACGGTTCCACCAGAGTCCACAGTCCACACTCCCCCTTTTCACGGTTTCCTTCTGTTGAGTCTTTAATGCACACGTTTTAGGTGGGAATGGTGTCCTAGCCAATCAGGCCACCGTCGATCTGATGATCGCTAGCGTGACCCGTGTCCATCATTATTACTTAGCACCACCAACTGCCTCCCATCGACATGGTCGGAAATTTTCGTCAACTACCATTCAACTTGTCCACTTTTGCTCATCAGTTCTCACCCTGTTCTTCTTGTTGGGTCCCATCTCTCAACTTTTTTTTACCCAGTATTCATTTTGATTTCGTGACGAGCATGAGTTTTTATATATGTGTGTATGTGCATACATACATATATGTGGTTCATCCACTACTCTGTATATAATAGTTGCCGTTATTACATTAGAGTGACCATGAGAATTGTCTTGAATAAGAGCCAGGGAGTCAATAATATTATTGTGTCCAGTTTTCCGAGGGAAGATCCTTACTTCTTCCTTGTTAGCCTTGCATTTGTCGGCTCTTCTTATCTCTCGCATGACCCCGCGCCAACCAGTCGCACCAAGTATGGAGTACATCACTGATGCTTCCTGACTGCATATTGAAGTCGATTGAAACCTAACAGAGTATTTACTCAGTACATACCTAAATTCGAATACTTTTAGTAGCTTTTCCGTACCTCCCTCTCCTCGACTTTTACCACAGCCCCATAACAAGCGGCCCTAAAGAATGTATATGATCATTATGCATCCGGCGGGCACATAAGCACCTGACCAATCTTCTATTATTATTATATCTCTCCATTTAATAAACTTTATCATCCGCTCACCACTATCAGTCATGTGCCTGATATGATGACTCTACCCTATCTCTTAATCTTCACATAGGATCCTTCAAGCGTGAGATCATCTTCTTGATCTGTTTCTCCACGGTGCTGTACAACTTCCATAGCCTGCCGGTTGTTAGCCAACTGGTTGACATATATGTTTTGCATGCCCAATCCGACTATCATCACTGTCTGATGGAAATCCCAAGGCCCACTGCCTCCTAAACCTCTAAGGAAGAAAATGATGAACTGCCTGCTGATAAAGCCTAAAGATCTGCAGATTAATTAATGGTAAGAGAACTGCTGCTTAATTATTAGACCCGCAGACTGGACAGAACATGGTGCACGAAGTGGCTAGCTAAGTATCTCGAATTCTCGATATAGCACTATGTATGTTGTTAGTCACCCATTCCCATCAGTTTACTTACGTCTTATTTATTTACACACTTACACTCTCTATCTATAAATATACCAACACTGACTCAGCGCAAGATCAGTAACGGAGAACTGATAAAGAGCCCTCCACCACTAGAAGAAACTGCAAACATTCTATAAATTAGGAGATTTCCCCCCCCCTCTTTTCCTTGAATAGTTCACTACTAAATAAAGTTTCCTATTGAAACCTTGTCCAGACGAGGACATGTGTATATACCAGGAGAGAAACCTCTCAAACCGATAAAAACCCAGAAAGCCTCAATCAGCACTTACATAATCTTCATGAAATTCCTCGTCTAACTAATTTTTTTTTTTTTTATTTCCCAATATGTCAAAGGTACCCAGAATAAAAGAAAGAAAGATAAAAAGAAATACCCAAATGCCGTCCCACCATACCAACGTAAGGTACGGTATGTCCCTACCTAGATAAATAGGAACACATATATAAATATATAAACTCGTCAGGTGCTCACACCAACATTACTCTGAAGATACTCTTAATATAAAACAACCACAACAGCCGTCAAACCCTAAAGTAAAAAAAAAAAAAAAGAAAAAAGAAAAGAAAAAGAGGCAACCCCGGCATAAGCCCCAAACCTAGTTTCCAAACACAGTTGATCAGTCTAAGAAATTAAAATTAATCAATAAGAAATAATAAAAAGTTTATTTTCCTTCTTCTCACCCTTAACCCCCGACCAACCCAATTTGTATCATTGACTTGTTAAGTCTTATTACTGGGCTACCTAGTCTAGTCTACGATAGCCCTTTGCCTTTTCCCCCTCTCCCTTCCCCTTCCTCTTTGCTTCTCCCTTTGCCCCTCCCCTCCTACGGAACGTACTTGGTACCTCTAGGTTGGGGTAGTCAGGTAGGTAGTATGTATGTTGTATGCATGTATGTATGTATATATGTGAGGAGGGAGGGCAGGAGGGAGGGCAGGAGGGAGGGAGTTAATTAAGTACCTATTAGTGGAATTTGGTATCATCAGTGCCAGTGTATCCCTCCCCATCCATCCCGCATCCCCCACCTTCCTGTCTCTAATATATGCATGTATTATCAGGTTCATACGTGCACCTATGTATGTATGTACCTACACATGTGTATAGAAAAAAAAAAAAAAAAAAAAAAAAGGTAAGAGGTTAGCAAAATATGATACTCAACAACTCATGGTAACTTGAACGTATACCTAGGTATGTAACTAACCCACCTAGTGTGTCGAATATATATACTACTTACCTACCCTAAGTAAATTATTTATTTTATGATTCCTTTTATATTTTCTCCCCCTCTACTGTGTGAGTAAGTGGTATACGTATGTATGGTACATACCCCTAGCATGGCATTCTCTGACCAATTTCTCTACTTTCAACGACTGACAAAAGGCCTAGAAAGTAGGATAGGGGTTTTTTTTTTTTTTTTTTCCCTACTGGTTCAGAAACTTATAAGTGTAGGTAAGTCTTTATATTCATGCTATAGTATATACATGGTATATTTATAAGGTCATTGAGATGAACTATTGCCTAATTTAATTACTTAGTGGAATGAATATAAGTAGGTAAAATCTATTTGATGTAATATACATACATATCTGATTACCCACAGATACTTACTTGCCCATCACTATTCACTAACTGATTACGTGATTAATCTTGGTATTAGAAAAACACAGCCAAGATGTCAGCCACAGAGTTGCAGAACTCACAGTGGAGTACTACCTTGGGTATACAAATAGACATGACTCCAACGGGAGCTAGCGTGCAGATCATACGCATGTATATATGCATGTGCAGATGTTGTATGTACTCCGAAGTCCGTACATAAGAAAAAAAAATTTTGCCACTGAAAGCGTCGGCCGAAATCGCCCATCGAACCCCTCCGGGTCAATTGCGGTAATTGTAGATAAATGTAAAGTCTAGTGAGGCTTGATAAGCTTCAGCCAGTTTCGATCGTAGGTAGGTATCATCTGATATCTTCTTCTCTTTGTATTAGTAGCCGGGTTTCCGAATCGAGGGAAGTCAAGAAGATTTGAGTTTTTTGAGTCATGCAGGTATGTTATGCGTGGCATTCTGCCAAGGTTTAGATGACTATTCTGGGGTCTGGCTATTTTTTTTTTTTATTTTTTTTTTTTCAGGAGGTAAGGGCTGCAAAATTTCGGAATATATTGGTGGTAAAATAGAATAATATTACATCGAAAATATGGTATATTTGCTAAACACAAGCACTAAGACCGTAGACACATCATTCACATCAGGCCGCCATTGTGAGGACATAACTAAATCCAGGTCAGTAACGAATAATAATCAAATCTGTAATGGTCAAAAATCAATCACTTACGAGGTAATGCTATTCATCCGTTCTGTGGTAAGCTTTAGACCGACAGTTAGCAGTTCTTGTGCAACTTCTGGCTGCTGCTTTTGTAGTAATGCCCATTTATCTGCACTCAGACTCCACGTCACACAGTCTTGTTCGGCTTTAACTGTCGCAGTGCGTCGAGTATTGCTGAAAAATGGTAACTCCCCACAGGGACTTCCCGCAACAATCAACTCAAAGTACCGTCCCTGTGGTTGGTCATATTCCGCACGTAACATGCCTGACTCCAGAAGATAGAACGCAGTCGGTACATCACCATCTTGAAACAGAACAGTGCCTGCAGGGTAGGTCTCGCGAACGAAATATGCACATGCTGCAAACCAAAAATCTTCATTCTGAGAGGTGAGACCCTGGAATGTTTGTAAAAGAAGAGGAAGTGGCTGACGCATCGCAGACCATGCAGCTGGCATGAGAACGGCGGTTTCGTCTGCATATAGTGTCGTAGTAGCAGCTTGCTGGAGATATCGGTGCCGAGGGGAGCTCACGATGCCGTCGGCGGAGTGAAGCTGGGTTTGAGATCCCGGTACCTCCAGGGTTCGGGATGCGCCTTTCTTTTTCAGTAACGCTTCCCGGTGACTATAAAAGACCTTGAGGTATTCGTTTTCGCAAAACTCAAGCGCTGAGTTTAAATCCTCAAATATCTCCACGCCATTCTCTGGCTGGAACAATCCCACGTTTTGAAGGCTTTTGCCGACATCGCCCTCCACGTCTAGTCCAGAAATTGTCATTTTCACATTTCGATTCCTTAAGATTCGGTTGATGCGGGTAAAAGCCTCTGCTGCAGAGAAATCAACTCCATACACTCGAGAAAGGTCCAAGATGATAAAACGAATTGGTAGCTTGTTGAATGCGTCTTCTTCGATGAGGCCACGCATGGTATTTTCGACATTCACAATGGTTCCAAAAAATAAATAGCCACCAAGCTTCAGAATCAGGGTCTGCTGCCCTGCTTCCTCCAAGTAGCGATGCTGTATTGGGGGCCGTCTAACAGTAGAGCCCGTAATCTTACCGGAGTACGTAGCACGGATGGCAGATTTGCGTGATGTCTGAATGACAAAGCTTAAACAGGCCAAAATAATGCCAACGAAAATACCAGTGACAAAATCCCATGCCCCCATAGTCACCACGATAATAAGGACCTATAGAGTTATTAGTCTAACTTAATATTGCGACGCCCGAAAATAAGAAGATATTGCGGGGAAGAGAACGTACTGTGAGATACTCATTCCGATGTAGCCTCCCCCATGTATCAACTAGAGCCTCTTCCATCAATTCGATTCCTAATAAGAAGATAAGACCACCAACAACCATAACAGGGATAAACCCCACAATTACAGGACCAATAAGGAGTACGCCTGCCGTAGCACCTGCAAGCATGATTCCCGCCAAGCGAGAGTTACCACCACTCGCAATAAAAAGTAAACTGTTGGTGTATACAAGATAATTCTACTCATATATCAGCAAATCAGCAAACTGTGTAGCTATTATTAGAAGAGAGAGGAGGGTTCTACCTGTATACTCCCTGCGAAGCCCGAAAGAGCATTTGTGACCCCATGAGCGATGAGCTCGCGATCAACATTGAGGTTATCCTCGCCAGTCGATATACCTAGTGCTGGAACATTGATCGGAACATGAAGTACACCAAAGAAAGTGAGAGCGAACATCGCAGGAACCGTGTCAGCAAAGGCATACCAATCAACAGCAGAGAAATCTAGACGGCGGTATTAGAGTAGGTGCATATAAAACCTGACGCAAAACTGAACTGACCATATAGAGTATAAAAATGGTACCAGGGATTCGAGGACGAGGGGGCATCGAAAACCCAGCCGCTGTTTCGGAGAGATTTCATGGATAGCTTGGCACTGAATTTAACGATATAAAAGACGACGGCCACAAAAATAAAATAAACACCAACTAGATAATTAGATCGTATGAACCGTTTCAAGACAAGAAGACCGATTGCGACCGCCAATGGTATTGTCCAAAGGAAAATAGTATCCAAACTAAAAAGTTTCTCTAAGGTTGGAATGGTGACTTGAATTGGCCCAGGTAGCCGACTTGAAACCTCAACGCCTGTTTGGATCAGGAAGAAACCGACTCCCCCGATACAACCAATGAGGATATGCCTTGGGAAAAACCCTATAAGGGATCCAATCTTGCAAGTTCCCATGATGAAAAAGACTAAGCCGGTCAGAATCGAGCTGACTGAGAAGGATAGGATTGTGGTGGCAATCACTGCTTTAGGGTTATCCTCTCCAACCCGATTCAAGATGGTGAAGGCCATCTGGTGAAAGAACGGCACAACTTCAATCATCTCACTCCCAATTCCCCCACGAAAAATTGACCCTCCACATGAAAAAACTAATTGAGAGATTATTGTGCTGACATAAAACATGGAAATTCCATCCGACCCCAATTCGGAAAAGAGTGGTTCGCCTAGTGGAAATAGAATCATGCCGTACGACAAAGCATCGAGGATATTGAGCAAGAGACCGAGAAGTACTGACGGTACTAAGCTCAAAGGATAAACAACCCCCTCTTTCCAAACGACGCGGCCGTCCCAGGACTTAGGATGACCCAACACCCGAAAGAAACCGTGTACTTTCGAAAGGGTTTGAGACAGAGCACTGGATCCTTGTTTTTGCGTGAACACCTGGCTCTCCACATCGTTCGTAGCTCCGTAATTTCTACTTGCTTTTGCTGGTGATGTTTTAGATAGCAATGTTGTTCGCTCAGTGCTTGTGGGTTCGTCCTCGTCGACTGGAGTCGAAGTTCTCAAGGAGGCAATGCTTTCCCTTCCCACATGTTGACTTAGAAAACTGTCCTTCCGTGTTCGGCTGGAGTCTGGTGTGGGATTGCGGATCATCTCTGTGAGTACCGACGAGCCGGTAGGGGGGACTGGAGATCCAGGGTCGACGGCGCTTGCTTCCGCCGAAGCTGAGGAGGATCCATCATGTAACGATGAGGAGGGCTGATTACCTTTATCATGGGGCGGTTGACGAACGTCCAAGGTGGTGGGGAGATTGCTCGGTTCTCTGGACAAGGCAAGCGAAGCTAATTCAGCTGTCTGTTCACGAAGCCCATGGGAAGAATAATGCGCTGGGTCTTCATTTCATGAGTTAGCAAGAGAAAAGGGCCCGAAGTGTCTGGGAAGAGAGAGGAGAAGGAGTAAGAAAGCCGCTCATTCCGTACCTAAGGAATTATTATTAAGGGTTCTGTGATGGAACGATCGACTCGGAGTCCGGTAGCTACTTCCTCCGGATATCACTTGTTCAAGCCCTGGAATCGCCGGAGGACTACCACTAGGCTCCGTCAGAGAGTCAATCGCATCCGACGCGATGGCATGATCGCCAACAAAGGGTCGAGGATGAGACACCTGCGAGTCCTTCCGATCTCGCCGCCCAATGACGCCCATGGCGAAATCGAAAAAAAAAAGGGAAAAAAAGAAGAAAAAAAAAGGACGCTGAGATAACCGGTGGGACGAATTGGTTTTTGTGTTAAACTGTCTGTCACGCAGACAGCCCCTCAAGGGAGAAGGGTTCTGGTTATAACACAACCCTGAACCGAAATAGAGCTTGTCCAGGGTTTGGGTTTCGTTTGGCGGAGGCGAGATGGATGATCGATGACGCAAGAATCGAGGTAACAGGAACAATTGACATCGTTTAGCTGTCAGGCAATAGAATTAGGATTTCAAGAGAAACCAATGCGACATCAGGGGGGTGAAGGCGAGTTTGAGGGGAAATTGCGCAAAAACAGACAGCAGTGAGGGGAACCAGCGCCTGGAACCTTGCTTTTGGATAAAATTTATTGTTATCGGTTGAGGTGACTAAAAAGCCTTATCATCGAAGATTTCTGACGGCCCACTTGGTTCCGAGCCAATGCACGGGATACTCCATGTGTCGATAGGTAGATGACTGTCTAGGGGAGTGTGCTGTCTCCAATTAGTAGTAGTACCTATTTTCTGGTGGTTGCTGATCTCAAGAACGTTAATACTCTATGCTGTCGCGAGTAAACAAGCAGCCAGAGTGTCGATCGCCGTTGTCGACCTTCCTTGACGCATGCAGCAATCTAATTTTCTAAACGTCTTGTTTCGGGCGACACCCGCGTTAACAGGCTCACTAGTGCATAATGTACGACTCAGCTTGAGGATACAAGTTTATTATTTAATCATAAGAATCCACTTTAACCCTGCAAGGCTAAGGGGTTCTATCTTGCCCGTAGTTGTATTTGGGCTCTCTTCCACCTTTATTTTTTTTTTTTGTCTTTCAAACTCTATTTTTCTAGGAAAAATAGGTAAAATTGTTCTTAAAATTGCTATATTCTATCAACATCAATGCGTACAATACAATGGGGTATCACAAAGGTAAAAAAAAAAAAAAAATAGGTTTCATCTCAATTCATCCATACATCAGTTTAATCGTTCGAGGTATCCCTGAGCGATCAATCGTTCCACATCACCTTGTCGCACATAAAGTTGACTGTTTTTTGTCAAATTAATGACGCTGTGTAAATATTAGCACCCGACCACCCATAAGAACAAAGGGTAAAAAAAATAAAAAAAAAAATATAAACCTACCCATATTCTGTCTGAATCTCCCCCGCGTCTTTCAACACCCGAACATCAATAAACAAATCCTGAGGAGGCTCCAAACTCCCCGTAAGATCAATATCCGTCCATTGTCCCTTATAAGTCGCCAACATATCACTATACTGGCGAAAATACTCCTCTTCCTCCGGACTCAACGAGCTATGATTCCCACTTTGTGAGCTCATGGGACCGGTTTGTCCACCAGACGGCCCGGACCCTTGTCCTCCTCCTCCCTCTTCCGCCGATGGTGGCTGCTGTTCTAACAAATCAACCCCCGTCCAACAGAGCTCCTCGAGCTTCTCCGTGCGAACCCGGTGATATGCTAGGAGACAACGCTTGTTGCGACGGATACAGAGATGGTCGACTAGGAGCGCACACGCGATCGCTGGCTCCTGGGATGGATTGAAGTTCCTTTCAAAAGGCGCAAGGAGGTGGGCAACGTGTCGGTCGAGGTCGCGGACTTCGCGCGCTACCGTACGGACTAATTCGGTTTGATAGGGAGGGAGGTGTGCGAGGGATTGAGTCCGTTTCGCATGTTGGACCTGGTTCAAGGTTAGTTGCAAAATTGTGTGGTTTTTCTCCAATCCGAAGAGGCTTCCATGATGTGGTTCGACTTTTGGTGGAGGAAGAGGAGGGGGCAAGTCTTACCAATTTATTTCCAAGTTCCCCGTACATGATACCAGGCTTTTTAAAGCTAGATCGTGAGAGCTCGTTATGCAGACGCGTGGGGAGTAACACGCCGTGAGTAGTCTGCTGGTGTGGCCGAGTACAATCTATCTTCCTTTATTGCGAATTTTCAATATTCGGTCGTAGGTTCTGCTATAGGAAAAGAAAAGGAAAAGATAATTTTGGCAAATTCCTACAAAGGTAGAACTTTATGAAGCCGAAGCATGCGTTTTGTTATCTACCTAGGTTGGTAAGTACCACTGCTTCAAAACTAACCCCACGTGATTGGGCCCATCATGCGCTAACCAATGTGGAATCGAGCAGGATTACTTACCTAGGCACTACATGTAGTACATGCCTAGACAGTATGCACAATTTTTTTTATTACCTTTAAACGGGCATGTCGTTGGATTGACTTCTTGATTCACTCCTTAGTATCTCTATAGCTGTTACGACTGACAAAAGCAGCTTTTTCCATGCATTATCTCTAGGTAATGGTGTATCGTACGAGTCACCCAGTAATAATTTAATCATTCCAACCCTAACTTGCAACTTAATTTAGTTATTTATAAAGTTTAAATAACAGATAAATTGTAAATTGGGGTATTCGGATTGCTCCGATGAATAAAAAAAGTCTATGTGATCGAAAGATATGAGGCGCCACAAATCAACAACAATAGATTGAATCAGAAACAGAGTGCCACCCCTGAAAGGAATCATGACGCCATGTGTAATAAAATAAAACGGATACATCTGACAGGGCATATCAAATAGAAACAAAAAAAGGGAGTGGGAGGGAAATAACTATCTCTAGACAAATACAGAACAAATACCACCCAGATGCCCATCATGCTAGATTTCTGCGCCTCAGAACGCCAGCCGCGAGAGTTTTCAAAGCAGAAGGCCAATCCAATGAATAGAAGAAGAAAAACAGACCAAATCCAAACCCAGAAGAAAAAGGAAAAGAAAGGGGGAAAAAAGGCGAAACTCGAAATAAAAAAAGATGACTTGTACACTACGACGAGGGTTCTCGTTCAGCTCATTGCACTGGTCATCAACAATTGAAAAGCAGAGATGAATACATATATCAGTAACTCGATGATTGGTTATTAATCCAGTGGTCAAATTCACCACCGGTGGAGTCTATGGTATTATCTTGACTCGATTCCCACGCTTCGCGGCCGTCCATTAGCGCTTGCATTCCAGGCTGGAAAGACGATCCACCATGGAAGGGAAGCGTGCCGCTAGGAATCAATGATGTTGTGACGGGAAGGTAGCAGTTTGTGGTAGGAGACTCCTGCCACATAGAATAATGTGAGTTTCCATAAAGCTGACTCCCGCTGTCAGGTCCTGAGGCATCTCCTCGCAAATTCAATAGCTGAGGGTCTAGCGGGGCATTCGCATAGCTGGTAGAAGTGGGGAGTTGCGTCTGGGGCTGAAGGAGATCGTGATGGGCTGCTCCAGGTAGCCCAGCTAATGTTGTCGATGGGTTATAAGAGAATTCCTGTAGTTCAGATTTCTTGAATTCCGTATCTTCCATGTTGTACATCATTAAATTTTGATGAGGAGACTGGTGGAGATAGTGAGAGGGGTCAGAGGAAGGAATAACGCTAGAAAGTGGCCGGCTTGGATTATGTGTAGGCCACGAATGGCCCAGGTAGCTCTCATTTGGTAAACCATGATCATTTAAGTCGAAAGGAGTTGAGTGGTTACTTTCCCATCCAGTGCTATCGACCTCTGAGGAGCTTAAAGTATGGGCATGAACCAAAGCAGGGCAGGGTTCAGGCATGTTATTGTGAACTGAATGGTCTTCTTCCGGCCCTGGTCGCTTTTTCTTGTCCTTCGCGGGGGTAAATTTGTATCCAGGATGTGCCTTGAGGTGGTTGTGTTTTTCAATATTTGCTAGAAGCTCATATTTCTCACGGACCTCTCGGGGCTCGAGTTTCCAGCTATCACCAGCTGCTTCAGATACTACCTGATGGTTGTTTTGAGAGAACCACTCCTTGGTACGGTCTGCATATGCTGATCGGTACAACATAAAAGAGTTCATCGGTCTGGCAACTTTGCCGTTTTTCTTGGCCACCTCTTGGTGACGAACGGTAATCGGACGATGCACCCAGCTTTCCATATCTCTTATTGGGACGTGTGACATGTGTCTTGTCAATTCGCTCAAAGGACCCGGCAACTGAGCCCGCGGTTCTCGGTCTTTAGTCTTCCTCGTCCTTCTCCTTATTCTAGGCGATCTAACCACCCTCGCTTTTTGTGGGCTCTGTTTCTGCGGCGATGGTGAAGCCCACTTTGCTACGGATTGCAGACCACCTGGAATGGTGCTATCATCTGAAGCGGGTGGTGTGTTGACCTGTAGACCGTTGGGTGCCACCTGACTTGACGTTAGCAAAGGAAGAGAGAAGGGCAAGAAAGCGCAGGTAAAGTTGAGGAGGAAAGAAAGCGCGAGATTCTTACTGTATGAGACAAGGGTAGACCGTGAGGATAATCGCTGGAGGACGCATACTATAGTGTAGAGAATGAATCATTAGTCAAGAGCGATAAGCGAAGGAGTGGTGACCTAGTATTGAGAGGCTCACCACCGATTGCGACCCATGTTGGTCGAGTGCTGTTTCACTAGATCTACCAAGAGCATGCAATTCCACTCCTACGAAAGTTCCTTGGCCACCATACAATGAATGGAATATACCACAGGACTCCGGACGAGCTTCAGAGCTTGGATCCCCATCGTTTGACTGGGGTGGGGAGGGCGGCGGCCCACGAATGAGTCGTTTAGTTGTAGTAGCCATAACTTCGCTTGCAATAGAAGATGGGGAGGCCCAAGTTTGGAGTCTCAAGCGAAAATCCGCGGGGGGTCTTGCAAACGGCGATTACTGCGATCTTCGATAGCTTCTGAGCTGTAGGTGATAGAAACGTGAAATCAATTCTGTATGATTTCCGGATTATCCGTGGAGAGGCGACTGAGCTGGGGATACTAAATGCTCGGCGAATAGATAATATGAGGAAAAACTGGGGGTCTTTAAGCGCTGAGAAGAGTTCTGCATTTGCGGCCCCCTTTAGTAGGTAGATCTTCTACCGCGGAATTTAAGAATCCGACACCAAATCGAAGAAGGTGAGACACGGAGTTCGTACTATTGATTATGAGTTGAGACAAGAGAAGAGAGAAGCCGTCAATGATAAAAGGGGAAAGAATTGCAGCGAACTGTAGGAGGATAGAATGATGAAATGGGTTGGAACGGCGAGAGAGGAGAGGGGAATAAGGTCAGGTTAAGAGGGGGAGAAACACTGTTGGTGGAAATCACTGTCTTTTCTTTTTCTTTTTCTCGTTTGAGAGTTATAATTATTTTGTTTTTCTTTTCCTCTAGTAAAATAGTAGTAGGTAGAAATAATAGAGATGATAAAGGTAAATTTAAAGAAAACGAAGATTATTCTTATATCGGTTCTTATGCGGCAAGGGAAGTAATGGAAAAAAAGAATAGAAGCAACAAGTGGACGTCAAGCACTTTTAAGGCTTGTTGATATTGCAGACAGCCATTCTCCGGCGATAAAAGTATTAGAGACTAGCTAGAGGCTGAGAGTCCTCCAATTCTACCAAAGGAGACTCACGCCTAAAGGCGGCAGAGTGTAGACCTTCTTTGTTCCATAATATCGGGCCAACTAGTTAGCAGTCATGGGGATGAAAGATTTGAGAAGGGGGTTTTGCGTGTACCTACCAGGACTAACCTAGGTACTAAGGATTCTATTCTTTCTTTTTCTTGCTTTTCTTTGCCTTATGATTTTTTTTTTCCTTTTTTGCCTTTTGACTTTTTCATCTTTTTTCTTTTCTTTTTTTCTTTAAATTCCATTTCTTTCTCTTAGTTTATTTCTTTCATTTTCTCCTTCTGATTGGACTGTTGAAACGTTATTCACGTATTATTCTTTCTCTCTAAGTAGATTTATTTTTATCTTGATTTATTTTTATTTTATTTTTCTTTTCTTCTCTTCATCCCACCTCCTCTCTTTCATATCACAATTAAGTAGTTAATATCATCGATTTAATTTATTTAATATATGTTATTTTTTTACGTTAGCAAAAAAAAAAGTGGAGGCTATTGATAGTTGTGTCTGTATAGTGGCAGAGTACCTCAAATGTACCGGTTGTTTCCAATTCATCCTTCTGCCTGCACCCCTCTTTATGTCAATCTATCTGTCAGAAATACTGGGGCTTCTAGATCTATGAGTGTATAAGACTATTTTACCTGATTGGGCTGAGATTCATGTGTGTATTTTTTGGGCCGGGGGAGAGAGGGGGGGAGGGCAAATGTCATTTTCTTGGTATAACCAATACCTTACTTAGACGCTAGAGGCTAAGGGTCTAACTAGTGCTAATAATAATTTTAATTATAATAATAATAAATAATGATAGTAAGATAATCATAATACAGACTAGGTTGGCGGCATTTTAATGCTTAGACAGGAACGCCCCAACAGGGTATTGTGGCACCTACCATCAGTTATAAATTTTGAATGTTGTTATTATCAACTTATTCATTATATACCAGGATATGTAGTGCCCTGCATATGGTTACTGATGTTAAAATATTTATTAGAAGATTATATTACACAAGGCTTTTAGTTATTGCACAGGCAATTAAAAAATAATAATAATATCAATAATAAAAGGACTGTTGGATGGCCTAACATACTAGGTAATTTTCGGTTTTAAATCCTAGTGGATCTATCAACAAGCGCGGATGAATTAATTGGAGACTAGGAAAAATAATATAACCCACCCCTTAGAAAAAAAAATAGAGTAAAGCAACAAAGTATAATAATTAATAAGAAAGTGTATCTTTATTAATTACAAGAAAAAGAGGCAGGTATGGATCAAACAATTAACTCGGCGCACTCGTTTGATAGATAGGGATTACAAGCGACTGGTCCATACCATCCGCATCAAAGATTATTTGTCATTCTCATCATTGTAACATTCTAAGCTAGAGAATTATTGGTCGGATTTGCTACCTTTCCTTATCCTACCTAAACTATAGGGAGCCAAAGTGCCCTTCTACAAATGATGGTGGTGGTGATGATGATGATGATGATGATGCTCTACGCTTGACCTGCCATCAACCTCTTTTCTTCAACTAGGTACCTCTTGATACATAATTATGGCCTGATATTTTACGAGTTAGGCGCTAGTTATGCCGCATGCCCTATCGAAAGGACGCCCAATAAAGTGCGGAAGAGGACTGAAAAATGGAGGACCATATACCTAGTTAAAAGTGTATGAATGTATGTAGTGTGGCGATCATATTATTGTTCCCCACAAATTGGCTAAGGTAATCACGCTATATGTGGGTTCCCTTAAAGTCGAGCCTTTGGGGGTTTTTTTTTTTTTTTTTCTTCTCAGAAAAAAAAAAAGAACAGGTAGCTAGGGTAACTTGGATATCTTCATTGCTTAGCGTAGTATGGGGCACAAATAACTCAATTAGAGAAAAATTGACAATAAAGAAATAAAAGAAGACTATAGGAGAAGAGGAGGAAGGGAAAGAGAAACTGATCCAGAGAGCAACGGGTGCAAGCAGATACTGTGTTTGGACTTTGGACAGACAATCTCAGGTTCACTTAGGTATGAACTTCCTAAAACATCAGCTTGTACATATCACCATCGTGACAAATTTCTAGATCTTCTTGATAATGCTGTTTAGTAATATCTTGGTCTAGACCACCAAATGGTATGAGTCTCTTTCCCACCCAACCCCTTCTCTTCTCCTTCTCTCTCTCGGTCTACTTTCTCTCTTGATCAATATGTTGCTTTCTTTCTTTCTTTCTTCTGTTTTAAGTTTACCTGGGAACTGCTGGTATACCAACACTAGAGGGCCCACAGATGTTGAGATGACAATTTTCATACAACACCATAAGATCTTTGGTGATTCTGCCATTGGTTAGGATGACCTATCCGCGTTCCGGATACCCCCAGGGACATAAATAGTAGTGAGTCGTATCTTCCTGGCATTGCAGATCATCTTCTCCGGTGGGTCTCTTTCCGGGCTTTTTTTTTTTATTATATATATTTATATGATTTTTTCTCTCGAAGCGCCTAGTACCTATTTGATCCTATTTGTCCACCAACACCAAGGTTATTACTCTAGTATATTATGATTATTGCGTGTGTAGTGGTGTACAACATACTTGACCTTTGGGATTATTTCATTTTGTTATTTGTTCCTTGTTTTTATGTTTTCTTTAAGTCCTATCCCTTGGCAATGATTCGTGGGTTTGACTTGGTGTCCAGGGCTTTCTCTCTCTGTTCCTATAGGTTAGCTCCTGGCAGCCTGGCAGATCAAAATCAACTCTGACTCTGGGGCTCTTCTTCTTGTGTCCTCCCTGCAGATTATCATCTTCAGTTTAGGCATAGTGAGGCTTTTCGGAAGTATCTTTCGTGGGAGGGTTGACGGAAACATCCTGGGCAATCAAAACGGGTGGGAAGGTGGGAAGCATGATCTAAAAAAAAAAAAAGGTAGAGACATAATGAAAGATGAAGGGGGGATCCCTAAGGAGAGTAAGAGATTGTCGAAGCACTCATCACCATGGTCATTTGGCTTTCGAATTCGCTGTATTAAGGCTGCCAAAGCAAATGCGTAGCAGATGCTACATCGTCTATTATCTCTCTCTCTCTCTCTCTCTCTTTTTCTTTTTTTTATAAAAAAAGAAAATCTAACCTTAATGGTTTTAATTCCAAATTGTGTCTAGTCAAGAATTATATATACCCTAGTAAAGCTATCGTTTATGATAGAAACAACGACAGGCATGCCACCGGCTTGGCATTCAATGGTTGATGTCAGGGAAGCTTAATTTTCATCATAGCAAGTATTTGGTATTCCTTAAACAGTTTTCATACTTGATTTAGGCAGTCCTCATTCACAGACTACTAGTTCAATATCCTGAACTAAAGATTATTGACATCTGGTGTATCATGTGAAAACTGGAAACCTTACATAGTATATAGCACTGTCATGTCGTAATGATGCTGACAATGCAGATAGCGTTTATGCAATTGGATCAAATGGTTTATGTATGTGTTACCTTCCAGCCATCCTCTACCATCTGATGTTGCATTGTACACGTCCATAAACTAGAATTTTACGCAGGTGGCGGTCACCCTCTTCCTCATCCTAGGCACCTCATACCTCTGAGCATCAAAATAAAAAAAAAAATAGTACTACCAACAGCAAGGTCAGCTATAATAATACAAGCCAAAAAAAGTAAAAATAAACTGGTGGAGCTGTTGTCTGGGTTGGACCGGATGAAATGTCAACCATCCCAGCGCCACCCCCCAACAGTCAAGTATTCCTTCTCCCATCCATCCCTTCTAGCTAGGCTGTCTGTGCCATCTTGATTTTCAAGTAATTCACCGGGTGAGCCTCGTTCAATGTCTATCTACCCTACATTGGCTATTGCAAAAGAGATGTAACGGTCTTGACCCTCGATCGATACTGGGGGTCAAGCAGTCATTGATCTGCACCTGCCAACTAAATTAATTAACGTTTATGGGCCCTGATGCAAATCTTCAATGGCCTGTACGGGAAATCATTGAAGGCCATAGCACTGGGGTAGTTCTATGTTTCTTTGTCTTATCGAGGGGTCCTCGGGCGCAGGAACAGGCGTCGAAAACGGGGTTGAATCCACTTCTCTCTCGATGGAGATATAGACGAAGTATATGCAGGAGGGTCTGCCAGTACAATGCTAAAACATTCCTTAGTGACTACATGGAGGGAGGGGGAAAGAAGGAGAGGGAGCCTCTAAATGGTGATTAATAGACCGCACAATTTTGGAGATCACGATGCCAGATGATGAAATTGGAAGGCGTACCTACTCAGACACAGAGCGTAATCACCTTTTGAAGGTTAATGGTGATTTGTTGGAAATACCTAGGGCAGAGAGGGATGGTCCCCAGATTGTGTTACTTACAACTGTGCCCTATTTCTAGAGACAACATGATGGATTGACAGCAGGGATTAATCTGCTCACCAGTTTACCGCAAGTTTCTCATCCCAATCGCCCGATTTAATCTGGTACCCTGACCAACTTAAGCCTTCGACTGTCTTCTGGAAAACTTCCCGACCATTGAATTATCTCCCCTGGCAGGCACGCTTTCCTCAGTCTGGAAAAAGCAGGATTACTCTCTCAAAGCCGGTCACCCCCCCCCCTTCTCTTCACCTTTCCCTTGTCTGTCACGGATCCCTCTTCAGGCCTTCTTTCGGCCGAGGGTAAGACTTGCTGACAGGATGGCTTTTTCCTCTTTAGTAGATTTCTCTTTCATTGGGGCTCACCTTGTCTGTTTCATGATGTCTTGCTTGGTGAATATTGGATGATCATCAAATCTAAGAATACATCTTGTTGTTTCTAGATTGTTGTTATTATGGCCCTATTCAGGGTTGCGATACTTTCCTTATTTTTTTTTTTACGGTTTATTTATTTTATTTTCCTTTATTTTCCTCTTCCTTTATGGCAATATAAATAAAATCAAATGAGCATGCTTCAACAAGACTCTATTCTTGGAAATGATCTACAATAGTGTGGAAAAATACAGAGAGTGAAATAGTAAAAATTAAAAATAAAATACTTGGGGGGAAAAAAAATAAAAGAAAAGAAAAAAGTAAACTGACTCATAAGGCTACCAGACTACACTCGTTATGTGGGTACAGAGAGTCAAGAGACTCAACAGTAACTAGTTAGGTATGCCATGCCCACTTAGTGACCGTGCACTGAAAATCCCTCTAAAATAATCGATGGAAAATTGGAAATTAGTGAAGGACTTGACAGATGGTATAAACTATAATTATTATTGACTATTATTATTATCTTCTTGCTAATCATAAAAATGTCACTGTGCTCAGTCTCATGTTTAAGTCGGCTCTATCTTGCTTGGCTCGCTAGAAGACAGCAGCTGAAGAAGGGAAAGGAGAGGAGGGATGGCACGGTCAGGATTTGGAATCTTAAACTCTTTTTGAGTTATATTTTTCCTCTTGCTCAGAGATGTGATAATGGGCGTGATGAGCCGAAAGATAGTTTTTTTTTATTACAGAAAAAGCCTCATAACGTGCGTGTGTCATTGCACACTCATCCATTTTATTTTATTTTATTTTATTTACCAACCGAGTATGATGGGAGGGGGTCGTGTATAAACGTGGCCCCAAAAGATGGAGGTGATCAACCAACAACATTAGAAATAAACACCCCCTCATCCTCTTTCTCAAAAAAAAAAAGACGAAGAAAACGAGCGGTATGTGTGTATGTATGTGACAAACTAAGTTTTCTATCTATGTATCGCGCTTAATTAGGTCGTCTACCACGAGACCGACGACACCTTGCAGCAAGCCACAAACACTAGTAAAGCCACCCTTCCACCAATCCGCGTCTCGTACACATTTTAGAGACGCTGTAATGATTAGCTTGTATCGCGGGATATTACTACTTTGAGCATTTTGCTACATCTACCGAATTTAGGTAGGAATAGACGACCTACCTAGTATCAACTTACTACCTTACTTCTTCCACACAGCCTCCATCCACATCTGAGGGAGGCGAAAAGAAACACAGGACAGCAGAGGAGAATATTACACCTGTAACCTAGGTAAATACTAGGTATGTCAATGATTGGACTACGGTAGGTGGTACAAATAACTAATTTGGTTAGTACCTAGGATGTTGGTACTACCTGGGCTATGTACTTAAGTGCCTTAGGTAGTAGTTGGAAAAAGGTTAGTAGGTAGGCTTTTCGTTGGAAGTTCATGCTCAACGGTCCAATCTACCTCCCAAGGCCCCATTGGAGGTGATCTATGGATTAGGCTTGGAGGAGGCACCCGTAGAACCAACTAAAAACCGCACCTACGAAAAAATAGGAATTTCCAACGCAAATCATTCTATTTTCTATCGCGAACCCTTTCGAGCCCATCTCTATCTTATTGAATGGTTTATTGTAATAAATTCTAGGATGATAGTTGGGAAGAAGCAACAGGACACCCCATTAATGAAAGGTTTACACCTAACACCTTACTTAGCGGTGGACAAACGTTTGTTTATTCCCGGGCGATAAATTCATCCGGCGGATCCCTTTGAGAGTTAATTTTCTTAATTTATATTATTATTTAAATATTTTTTAGTTTAGCTCCCCCCTCTTTTAAAATCGTATGTCACGTCGATCTGGCGTTTAATTAAAAGTGTCTGGGGAGTCAGCGACCATCAACAGGACCCCTCCCGTGTCGCTTGCTTTGGCCAATGAAGATCTTGAGTGGCACAATCTAGGTTATATAAATCTTGGACTTTACCTAGAAAAGTTAGTAATTTTACCGAAGTAGTAGTTTACATTACATTACTTACAGCACAGGCTCAGCTTACTCCCATTCAGCAGACAGATTTCTCTAGAACGTCGACGGTTAAGTGGTCAGTCAACACAGCGGGGAGATAATCAACACTGATTCCGCTATCTCCGGTGATAAGCCTCGGGGGGATTTGGGGGATTCCCGATTGCTACCTTCTCATGAATTAAGGGAGAAGTTGGACTGAGACCTGAGAGGCATTTGAGGTAGGTACTTACAGCGAACTATGAAGCAAACTCAGTGCAATAACTACTATCGCTCAACTATTCATCTATGACATAAATAATAGTGGTTTCTTAAGATGGGGAACGACGACCGACTTCCTTGGTCTGGGTGTCTGAAAGTACGTACCAGTGCAAGGACAAAAGTACGTGCCTTTCATTGCTTTTTTGGCTCAAACCCCGATTAGCCGCAAAAACGAGGCAGATTCTCCCTGTTCGCCCTCTATTTATTAATCTGAACCCCGAGGCATAGGTCTTCTAGACCACAATTGGGCGGATTGGGAGGCGCCGTCTCAAACCTACCTGTGGGAGACAGCTGAGGTAACTAAGCGTAAACGGGCAAAAGAAAACCGTCTGTTGCGCTGAGCCCCCTCCCTTTGGGCAATCCCTCTCTCTCCCTCTCTCTCTCTCCCTTTTCTAAAGAAACCAGTCCTCAATTTGCAGAAGTGGAGGGTGTACTATGTATATATATTTATTTCGAAACGGTGGAATTCGGACGTGACTGGTTGGTCAAGAATTGGGAAACAGCTAACTCCGATCCGCGGGGAGACGATAGACTCAGCACTGGCATGTCATTAATTCCCTTGCCTCCTTGCCTACCAAATTAACCGTTTTTAAAATAAGAATAAATTTATCGATAACCCAAAAAAAGGGGGGGGGAGGAGAACCTGCGACTAACCTATTCTTCGTTAGTCGAAGGAATGGCATGCATGAGCCATTAGAGTTGGGCTACAGGTACCCATCTGGGGTTAGCCTCGGCACTACTACCTAGGGTACTAGCTACCTCAAGTCCAATCCATGTGGAGGTGGGATCACAATTGGTGATGTAACATATGTCTGAGTATAATGGATTAGAACCTGCGCTTTTCACTTGAATGGGATGTTTATGTTTTTATTACAGGAAAAAAAACCCCCTCCGCCTCTATATGTAGTGCATCGCCAATTTACCTGGAATAAATAGATAGCAACCCATAACCTCAACCCATAACCTATATACATGCCAACGTAGGTAGGTAGCTATTCTACTAAGGCAAGTAGATTAGTGTAGATCACTACAAGGAGGTGCTCGTACTGGGGCTCTTTTGCCTTTTCTTGGTTCGTAAGCACCTTAGTTAACTAACTACATAGGCCCAAGTACGGATCAACTCGCCTTAAAGTTAGGACTTGGGGCGTTGTATCCTACCGCTACCTATAAACATTCCTAATTGCTTAAGGTTTTGAATGATAAATCGATAGATCGATAGATACATAGGCAGTAAGCAGGTACGGGCCGTCTCCCTTTACTATTTCCCCCCTTTCTCCTATCAGAACGCATCCTGATATTCTTCCTGTTGGAGTTGTTAATACGAGGAGCTGAATAACCCCCCGGGTTCTTTGACTCATACTCTGCCCACACACACAGAGCTAAGTACCTAGACATGTGTTTTTTTCGTGTCTGCTATGTTCAATAGGATCTTGGGATCAACATGTGTATCTGGACCAATTGCACCAGCGGTTAAACTACACAATGGCCACTGTTCGACCACGTAAGGTATAAGTTAGTGGACCTGCGCACGTACCGAGTGTCAGGAGGGGCACGTTTAATTTAATCCATACCTAGTACGTATCCACAAATGAAATTAAGTAACTAGCTTGGGAACATCGATGATCTCACACTGCTAAGCGCTTATCAATTGTATTGGATAAGCGCTTATTTTTGCGCCCTTTTTTCCCTCTCCAGATTGACAAATAAGACAAATAAACCAAAAAAAATAAAAAATAAAATTACAATTACGGGTCTAGAACCTCCCAAAAATTCTTTTTAAAAGACACTCTAGTAGTAATACACTAAAGAATAATAAAATAGTAATAAATTAATAAAATAAAAGTGACGCGGCTCAGGTCAGGGCGGGTTGAATGGGTTCCTGACAGGATTCATGCGTTGCGGCGTCTATACTAGGGTAGGTACTACGACCTTAGAACTTAGATATACCTTAGTACCGATTAGCCACTATGGAGGCAGGGAGGATAGCATGAACTATCAAGGACTAAGTGTTGGCATTGTACCTAGGTAGGGAGATAGGCACCTTGTACAACCTAGGTGGTGTTGGACGGTACTCAGGCAAGGCAGACAACGACATTGAGCGTTGAAAATGAGCGTTTGCTAATTGGTTGGCAATTATCGGCTTAACGGAACTCAGCCCTGGACCACTCAGTGACAGGTCCACCATACCAATATAGGTACCTTACCTATTTACCTACCTTACGTACTTGGTTATCTTAGGTGGCGGGCATATCGTGTTCGTGTGCCTGATGATACTCCACCAGAAACTCTGATAAGTGGCTGTCACTTGAAAATAGATGGGGAAAATAAAGGAAACGAAGAGAAAAAAAAAAAAGAGTGGATGAAGGAGATCCTAGGGCAGGGGACTAAAGCATACTACCTAGGTACTAATCAGGTCTAGTCAGGTAATACTTACCTGACTACTGTTTAGATAGCTTTATGGAGGCAAGTACCTCTAGGTAACATACAGAGTACCTACGTAGGTAGGTAGAGGGTAGGGCTCCAACCAACTAACTATTATCGTGACTAGAAGAAAATTATAGACTTTTCCTTCGACAGGGCCCGTACACGCCTTCATCTAGAGGGATGTCGAGTTCTGGTCTAGTCCAATCTTGAACATCAGTGCAGGAGTGAGCATTGAAAATGAAATGTGACGGGTGTGACATTGGATCTTATTGGCCAGTTTAGATCCTCCATCGTCCGATTAAGTTTCCGGGATGGCAGTGTGTATGACTTCGGATAGATATTTGCTCCGACATCAAAAGTTCAAAATGGGTTTGCGAAACAGGATTCCAAAATTTGAAGATGGCCTTTGATCAATCTTATTTTCCCCTTCTTTTCCTTCCGTATTGCCTTCCTCCTTATCAAATCAATTTCATTATCTCCCTAACAAAGTTCTAGAGTGTTTTTTTTTTTATTTTTTTATTTAAATAAATAAATAAATAAAAAAGGATAGAACAGTGTGATGATAGCAAGTACCCGTGACCACTCCCCACTCCTTTTTTATTTATTTACTTTTTTTTTATTATTATTTTTACTCTTTTTTAAGCTAAACAGTAGGTATTTGATTTTCTCTTTACCCTTTCTAGCTCTATCCAACTCGCGAGCTAGTCCAGTACAGCTGTATTCTTATTATCATTAAGGGTAAAACGTGCAAGATCTGGAGATCCTCTTTCGCTCTCTTTCTTTCTCTCTCTCTATCACATCTCATCTCTCCACCACGACTACCACCTCGTCTTTTCTTACCCCAACTCCATTGACCAGAGTTCTAAAGTTTGATTATCAATAATGTTCCTGCATCGCTCCTGATTCGGCATCCCCCGTGGAGAGTAGGTATCTAAATACGAGATAATAGTGGTTTCGTACTTTTTGTCGAGGTATATACCTAGAAAGTAGTCTATCTCTCCTCCCTTCTCTCGCTTCTCTCTGTTTACTTATATCAAGTTCTCAATAGTCAATTTGATAGACTGCAGAAAAAAAGAAAAGAAAATACAAAATACACAAAAAAAAAAAGACAAAATAGGCTACAATATATCGATATTCAATTTTCGTACTTTATTTTTGATCGACATGATAACATGCCTCCACGAACTTTTGGTTGAGTTGAAGTAAGTAGGTTAGTAGTTAGATACCTAGCAGTCTTCTAGGTAGGGAATTCACCGAATAACTCCTAGGGCAAAGCCATGGGACCCAGGCAGGCAATTGCAGCAGAAGACATCAACAAACTGGATAGATTGGATTCACTGACACAATAATGAATGACGCACTGCACTATGTGGAGCATTTATGAGGCAGCAGAGAGCCGAAACAGAATTTGGAATAAGAAACCCTATTTTTTTTTTTTTTTTTTCAGCTCGGCCGAGAGTATTACTATAACGACTCGAAAGATTGAAATCATTATTATCGTTATTATTTCCATGCCGTAGATTACCGTTTCGATCTGATGGAGGAAACTTACTGGGATAGGATAGTCCATGCAAGAGGTCGATACCTAGGATTCTGATACCGATATAATATCAATTACTTGATGAAGATTGGGGTAATGTGAGTAATTTACAGGCCTCCTTTTTATAGAAAAAAAATAAAATAAAATAAATAAAATAAAATAAAAAAAAATAGATATATAGATGAATAATAGACAAAATAAGATTAGATTACCGTTTCTCACACTCCCTCTCCTGTTTCGAAAAGGTTGCTACTCCGGAGAAGTCGTGGGCTAACTAGTTATTCCATTCGGAGTATCTATGGAGTAGACACTAACTTATGGAGAGCGACCCCGTAAGTAAGAAATTAAGCACATGCCTCCTAATGATCCCCGCCCAGACCCGTACTTGATTTAATTAAATATTACGTCCAGAACTCCAGGCTGTGTGCAAAGTATTAGTTACTTGGCTAGTTAGCTAGTTGGTTAATCTAAACTTATTATACGGCGTACTCCGTCACTAGTAACTAACTAATCAAGTACCACCAGTTATGATGATCCCGCATGGGAAGAAGTAAAAAGAGAAAAAAGCCTCAAAAACTAAATTATAAAGCAAATCCCGATCCAAATCGCAGGTACTTTTGTAATGAGATTGTACTTTTGAAGTAGGAAGGAGGAGTATGGGTTAGGAGAACCATAATCTGACCCGAGAAATCACAGGCAGGCTAGCGATCAATCACCTGCTACTTACTATCTTCCTCTCTTCTTCTTTTCTCTCTCTCTTTCTCTTCTTTTTTATTTTTACTATAGGAATAGACAAGTCAAGGTAAAAAGAAGAATAAGAAGAAGAAGACATAGGGTATACTTTACAGAAATCAATACGCCTAGCCTATCGCCCTAGTTGGTTAGCCTGCTATCTTCCCTGTCCCTATTCAAGCTCGGACCTACCTAACTACCAAAGGTAGTAAGTAGCAAATGAACTAAAAAGGCAGGTAAGCCCGTAGGTAGTCGCCCATTGTTTGCCCATGAGGATGAGTTCCTATTCGTCCAAAGGGTTTCCCAAACAAAAGTAAGAAAGAAACCATTGAAAGGAAAATAAAAGATAGAATGGGTATTATGTGTTTTCTGCAGAAGTCTAATTAGCTTATCTATTATGTACCTAGATATGTATCTACATTCCTACATCCATACCCATATACCTTGTGAGATATTTGCTTGCTTATATGCATGCAGCTGCAGTTAGGGTATAGATACATCCCTAGAACCTAGGTAGGTAGTGTGTTTGTGCATGAATAAGAGATTTATTTAGGATTTATCTTTTTCTTTTCATGGTACTGTAGGTTGTCTGTTTTGGTGTTAAAATCATCAGCTGCATAGATTATTATTGTTGTCATTCATTTTAAATTAAAAAAAAAAAAAGAAGTATTTGTTTCATTCGAGGATTTAGGGTATACTAAAGCGAAGCATAGTATTTTCCTCCATTTTATTTTTTACTTTACTCTTAAAGAAAAAGAAAAAGAATGCGCGCCATTTCCCCCCTTTCCCCCCTTTTCTCCCATGTCACATCATTATTATTTATTGTACCCCGATGCTTTACCGACCGCCACCCTGGAAGAACGGAACAAAGCAAGGGAAAGCGTCCTCCGTCCTCTGTTCTAGGTGATAAGACATCGTAGTATAAAGAAATTTTTTAGAAAAAAAGGAATAGGATGCAAAAGAAGCAAAAAAAAGGGGTCTAGATAATATTATACAGTCAAGACTGCAAGCCGGCTATGGGTGATCACAACAAAATCAACGCAAGATAGACTTTACGTTTTAACGTTCAAATAACCTTCATGAACCCCACAAGGATTCCCTAAAACGGTGTTACTCTCAATTTGCTCGTGCTAATATTTCCAGCCTCGGGTCATTCGTCAAATTGGCAGCATCAATGCGCTTCCATTAGCCGCATTTGGCACCCCACTTGTGTAAGTACCTAGGTCCAAAACAAGCAAGTTGCAACCAGCAGCGAACTTTCAAGAAACAAAGGATTCGTTCAAAAAGAACCAGTGATCCAAAAGGCATATCAGAGTTTCTTTAGGATTTCCAGCAAGTTTCGCCACATTGCAGACTCAGAAATACCATCTCGTCGCAATATCTAGCTCGGTTACACCGAAGCGCTGAACTCAAACTTCTCTCTCCACTTATTTTATCGCGGGCTAGGCTGTGGGGAAGGCGCTTCAGGCTTAGAAGACATAGACGGTGGTTCTAGGGGCGGGATGCGGTTGATGGACGGTGAGGATATCGGGGGATATTGGCCGTTGGAAGCTACGGGAAAGCGGTTGTGAAATCCCATTGCGTTTTCTCGCTGCCGGCGTTCCTCCTGTTCGGGGGTCATGCATTTCACAGGAGGCGGGATTGGGGCATCGGGCGAGCTCCGACCCATCAACTTAGGACTAGGCTCAAGTTTCTGGATAGGAGGTAAAATCGGGCCGCCTGCTATGCTTCCTGATGTCACTGGCCGAGGAGATTGCTTGGTCGGGCTAAGGCCCGAAAGCAAGACACCATGGGAGCTTTGAGGGGGCGATGACCGACTTGGTGTGGCCATCAGGGACATATTTCCGTTTTGAATAGAAGAAAATGAGGCGTGGTTCCCACTACTAGGGCGCGGGGTTTGATGTCCATACGGGGTCCACGGGGTAACATTATCGGATGAGGCTAAGGAAGGAAATCCCGCAAGGGGTCCAACATCACGATTACCCTGAGTAGGTGACATCGATGGACGATTTTGGATAGGTGATGGTAGCGTGGGGCTGTGCATTGAGTGAGAAGAGGAAGGCCGCCGCGAGCTGAAGGAGACCGGAGGGAGAGACCCACGACCGTTTGGTGGGAAGTGGATTGCTTGTTGGAAAGATGGTAGCTTTGGAGGTTGTTCTTTGGATGATGGGGTATGTCCATTCATGCCCTTCAATGGAGAAAATGGGGCGCGGGAAGGACTAAAAGAGGTGTTGTGTGCGGATTGCGGACGACGCTCAGGTGAAAGAGGAGGAGCGTGGGCTGAGTCTTGAGGTTGTTGATGTGGCTCTAATATAGAGTGTTTCGAGGGAGATTTATTAATTGGCATTTCATCTTTCACAGACGAAAGCGACTTCGATGCTGCATCAAGGTGATGGTCCTTATTACTACCCACGGCTTCTGTGGTGTGGGGTGATGATGGCGAAGAGCCAAGGCGAAACTTCAACGGTGGAATTTTGGGTAGCTTTGCTTCTTCCTCACGGCGTTTGCAATCCCGGCAAATAAAATGAAAGTCCTCGCTTTCAGCGTCCCCTTGTGAAATCCCAAGACACTTGCTATGTTGCCAAACATTGCACTTTTCACATGCGACACTGTGAGAGCCATCATCCTATCCATGTGTTAATAAAAAGAATGGATCTGTTTATTTATGCAGGAAACTCACCAGATTTTCCCCATGAACACCACAGCCGGAGCAGTCAAAGATCCACTCATCTTCCTGTGAGAGATCTTCCAGATTCTTCCTTTGCCTTTCTAACTCTGCTTTAAGATGTCGCTCAGAGGCTCTGCTCTCACCCCTCTCTAATTTCTTCTGCTCTTCTTGTATTCTCTGAAGCTCGCTTTCATGTAGGATGCGTTTTCTCTCACGATCCTTAATCCGCTGCTCTCGGGTTATTATCCGTGTACGTCTTTCAGCTTCAACCTTTTTGATTCTCTCCTCTTCTTTTCGCGCAGCCGCTAACTCTGTCTCCCGTTTAACTGCTGCTTCAACAGCCTCTCGCTCATGGCGTTCTTTCTCGGCCTTCTGGGCGATGCGACTAGATCTCTTGGCACCGGCGAGGAGTTGCAGGCTAGCAAGTTCCTTTTCACGCTTTGCTTTGCGGCGCTCTTCCGCTTCTTCCTCCTTCTCAATTACTGGTAGAACTTGTTCCTCGATCCTATCTCTCAAAATCTTCTCATCTGCATCCTTTGTTTTCTTGATTGACCCCAGGAACTCTTGGTAATCAGACAGTGTGATGGCAATACATTCCCATTTCATTTCTTCAAACGGATCCTGAACATCCTCTTTAGAGTCGTTATCGTTGTCCGACTGATCATCGAGGTCCGCCCCCGAGACTCTCCTCCTTTTTGAAGCTCTCATAGCCCTAGCGCTTTTTCTTTTCGTCTTAGGCTTGTTCGATTTTGGAGGTGGGAGTGGAGGGTCGGTACGACGGTAAAGTCTGTTGTCGTCTAAGATATAATAGTAGCGACCTTCACGATCATATCCTACTTCTTCGATACGCTTTTAAAAGGTGTTAATGAAAGCAGGAGAAAAAAAAAAAAAAAAACTGGGGTCTGAATTCACACATACCCATATCGTCTGCTCTATCTCTCTTTGCTCCGGCATCTTATCACGAATGCGATCAGGATTCCAAAACGTCCATACGGAGAGCTGATGCAGGACGCGAAGCTTTAAGAAGATATCGAACTCTGAGAACTTATTGGGGACTTCGTCATGCCCAAAAGGATTGGGGAGATGTGGAGCTTTCGCATTATATTGGCGTCGCGTATACTCGTCAAAGTTATCAAATCTAGGATTAAGATGCCTTTTATTAGGTGCCATGTATTAGTGATAAAGAATTTCAATCACGTACGTAAGACCGCGATGCGACGAAACCCATTTGAGAAGGCAAAGCCCGATTTCGAGGAGCTTTTCCGAGGAACCAGGCTTTAGGCATTCAGTTTCTAGATCCTACAGAACAATGGGGTCAGTCTTTGATACTTGTAATGAGAAGAAATGGTGGTACACGAGGTAGTGTAGCTTTTTTCCCCTTTAATTATTACAGTATATATAAAAAAGTTCCCCTACTAGCTTTCGATATGGGGCATAACTTCACTCACCTCAATTCCAAAATCCTCATCGATTTTCATAAGCTTTCCAAAGATGGCAATATACTGCATAAGATTTGCAAACTCCCAGCAATTTCGAATCTGGGTCAGCAAGCCAGGCTCCTCATGGGGCTGCTCCTCCACTGGAGCTTCCACCTCCGAGCGGGTGCGCTTTCGCGAAACCATGAAGGCGGTCTTGGTACGTTAAGGCGCCGCAGCGCAGGGGCAAGATTCTCGCAAATCGGGGATCGCGTCAACTGAGACGTGGGAGAAATTTGAGAGAGTAATCAGAAGTTACAAGTTTAGAATTGCCGGACCCTTGAATCAAGCAAATGTCATATTTGAGGGGGAAATAAAATAATGGTAAAAAAAAAAAGAAAGAACGTTGGGGTTAGCAAAAGCGGCTGTGTTCAGGCGAAGGATGAGCTCACAGAATCTCCGGGAGGCGCGTCGAGTTCCGGTCCGTCAGGTGATACTAGCGAGCCGATTACCCTCTGATAAGGCTCATTTTTACGAGGGAAATAAGTGTTACTACTACCTAGTAGTACTCATAACGCAAGAAGTAGATAGATTTGTCAATAGGGAATCTTAAGCGTCGTCTGTTACAGAGTACTACCAATGCCAGGAAATGTAATAATAGAAAAAAGTACAATATAGAAACCGATTCACAACTAGGTAGTGTGTGGACAACCAGGAATTTGAGATGCAAGGAAATCAGAACCAACAAAACACATAACTAGATCTTGGTATCTCTCGCTCAAGAGGGTCTATCTCACTCATATGGACGACAGGAGAAATGGCCCATAGAGAACAAGGAAAATGCACAGGAAACAGGGAGCGCCGTCCATATCATATCCACGCCACCGCAGCCATACCATTATGACCGAAACAAAAGGCAATAAATAAACAGGGGAATAAGGGAATAAGAAACTGAAGCTGATAGAGAAGCAGAAGAACGAATAATAAGGGGAAAAAAAAAAAGGCAACATGAAGAAAGGAACACCAGACAGCTGATGAATAGTTGAACAAGAAACCAACCCCAAAATGCAAATGAGACCCTCCTCTTTCTACCTCATGATATCTCTTCATTTTCTCCTCTGTATCTTTCTTTTAAATCATCTTTCTCCTTTCTTTTCTTTTTTCTTTTCTTTTTTTTTTTTTTTACTCCTAAAATTTTTTCCATTTTTTCTTCATTGCTGCATCGTCATTCCACAGTTTGCGCCTTATAATCCATTTTCGCCTGAGCCCGTTCCATGCATGTCGTAAAGATATGAAGTATATCAAAGAAATTGAAAGGAAAAATAAATGCTTTTCAACTTTTTTACATCGCCACACCAGGGGCGCCATCAGCAACGTTATCAGAGAGGTTAATAAGGAGTTGAGCAAGACAACGCTTAGTGGCTGCATCATCACGAAGGACCGAAGAAAAGGTTGCGTCTCTCAAAGGCTCGGGGAGACACTGTCGCAAGGCCTCTCGTGCGCGGCTATTATCACTTAGTCTAATCAATTATTAGCAAGTGTTCCGTGAGGAAAGCTATTTGGCTGCCTCAAAGTTGACAGAATGGTATAAATTAAGTTAAGGGAGTCTCTGCCATAACGTACCGAAGAAAACAGCGCACAACGTGCTTAAGCAGTCGCACGGTCTGTTGCTCCACGAGCTGAGTGACCATATTACTCAGGACTGTACCGACAGCATAAAATCTCTCATATGTTGCACAAATATAGGCAAGACCGATATCATCAAGAAGGATTTTCTGTACAATGAAGATTGCGACCGTCTTGCTCAGTTCCGAGCCCGTCTCCATGATGCGAAGGCAGAGAGGGATAATCTCCGTCGTAAGAAGGAAGTTTATAACATCCGAAGAGTCATTTTTGACCAGCGCACCAATTACGCCAAGAGAGGTTAGACGAAGGTATTCAAAGGGTCGAGACTTTGAGGTGGTATTGAGAAAGGGATAGAGGAAAAGGGGAATATGGGCTAGTGTAGTTGACAAAGGGACCTCGCAATTAGCTAAAACTACTCGTTCATGTCATTTAGGAGAAGGGGCGTGAGGGACTTACCGTTGAGGAATAGGGTGCGGGTTTCATTGTGGGAGGCGACGCATTGCAGGAGAGCCAAGGCGTTGCAAACCCGATTTGACGCTGCAGCCGTGAGCTGTGAAGGGTTTAATAAAGGGTATACAGAGATTATTTCCTGAAGTAATGCCGTCATAACACCTGGCATACGGTTGCGGGTTAGTATTCGGGGAGAGAATTGGTGATATAAGCAACGGCTGAGCCATACCAAAAGAGTGCCAAATCACTAATGCAAGCTCGGGAACTTGCTCCCGCTTCTTGCTAAGTTCCATGAGAGCGGCTTCTCTGCGATTTGGATCCAACAGCTCTGCAACCCAGATGAAAACCTTGCGGTTTTCATCGCTAATCCCACCATCCATCATGGACGCTGAACTAGGCAAGGCCCCATCTCCGCCCATCCCCCCGGCACCCGCCCCCTGTGCTGCATTTCCTCCGCCGGCATTACTGGCCATGGCAATGCGGTTATAGTGTTGTTGCTGGGCGGCGGCGGCAGCGGCAGCGGCAGCTTGGACTTGGGCATGTTGTTGGGCGACCAAGGAGGAATGCTGCTGCTGGGCCTGGTGGGGATGGTGCTGTGCCTGATGGTGTTGCTGTTGCTGCTGTTGCTGCTGCTGCTGCTGCTGCTGATGCTGCAACCAAGAAGGATCAGCCTGCGGATACTGGTGCTGATGGGAAAAAACGTGCTGGGTCTGCGTTTGAAGCATGACGGGCCGACGAGGATTCTGACGAGGACGGTCGGAATCCTCAGGAGAATGGAACTGTTAACGGCCCTGAGCGACCGGAAAAAATTGAGAGAGGAAAGAAGGGACACAGTCAAAATAGTCGGTTAGGCTGTCAAAAAATCCAATGCGGAGGAAAATTCATGGATCGTTTCTTTTGTTGTCAGTTATAGTTTTGGGGGAGGGGAATAATAAGGGTTGGGAAGAGACGGTGAATCGAAGGGGAACAATGGTGGATGTTGGATGATGGATCGATCGAGACGAGCGAAGTTAGTTCGGGCTACGGGAGGCGGGGAGACGCAGGTTCCGACCGATTGATTGATGATACCAATTAATTCCATCCCTCGTCGTAGTCATCCTCGGGACGGAATGGGCAAGAATCAGCCCGGGCTCTAAGGATTCCTGTTCGTTTGCGTATGCATTAGTCTTGCTCTTCTCTAATATATATTAATAGTGCTCCTTTTTTTTTTTTTAAAAAAACCTCATGGATCAATCGACCTCCGTTGTTGATGGCCATCATGACTGGCCGCCTTGCAGGTTACTTTGAAAGGTGCACGAGTTCTCCGAGCAGGTGCATGTCAGGTTGTCAAATTTCGCCTCAAAGGTAGATATTGAGTGACCTAAAGTAATCATAACAATTCGGGTTTTTTCTAGGAAAAAGGGCATTTCATTTTCATGTATGTACCTGCATCTCTATTGCATTCCCCTCGGCGTGTTCGTATACCATTTTTTTTCAGTCGACTAAGATTGTGTTTACAGTAATATTTTACAACACAGATCATTAAAAGGCATATCAGAGTAATAGCTCGATGGAGTTATGTTACCTCGGCTGGTTTATATTATACTACCTAATCATGTATATGTTTTGTCCCTCCTTTTGTTATATGAGAGAAATGACCTTTTCTCACTATATATATACAAATAGTCAGTTTTCCTTGGTGCATACTTAGTAATAGTAATATTCTTCCTAGATATCATAAACGATCTCATTGGTTAGTAATTGTATATCAATCATGTTTTCTCCCTTCTTTTTTTTTTCTTTTCTCTTTCTCTTTAATGATATTACATACTTATTTTGTCTCAACCCTATATAGTCCACATGGGATAGAACCTGCTTTAGGTGCTTACTAGGCCTTCACCGTTCTCAACTCAAATACATATAATTTCCTTTAAAAAGCATATCTAGATCTAGTCCTATGCCTATAAACCTACCTTTATTGATGTAGCAAGTTAGTGTTATAAACACCTGAACTACTGTAACTTATACCCTTGTCACCAAAAAATAAGAATAAAATAAGCGAAAAAAGTTATAAGATTGGCCAAAAGGGATGGTATTAATAGATGGATATCGGGCTCTATAGATGGATAGGCATTCCCGCTGATATTTTATCCCTCGTCTGTATTATACTAGGGCTACTAGGTCTATGTCCCAGTACGTGAAAAACTATTTAATCAATCTCATCATATTTACATCCATATAATCATTTCCGTCATATCCGTCATGTCCAACGTTCCAAGCATAAAATATACCACACACACACATAAAAAGCAAAGAAAAGAAAACCCTGAAGACCCTCATACAATATTGAGAAGGCATGATATCATGACAAGGCTTCACTCACCATACAGGATATTTCAAGACCAAACTCAGCAGAAAATATAATAAGAAAAAGGGGACAGAAATGTTTCAAGAAGAAAGGACGAAGAAGAGGCAAAATACATACACACATGTAAAGGTTGGTCCAACCCGAATCATGAATAACATAAAGGGAAAGACTCATTTGCATGGGGGGGAGAATAGAGAGAAAAAAAAAATCATCAAGACCCAAAGTTGCTGTCATGGCTCGGATCGTCCTTTAGATCAAGAATGTGTTCGAGTTCTGGATCTTTCAGATCTTCTGCTCTGTCTAGTTCGTCGATCTGAGCTTGAACTTGCTAAAAGGCTGTCAGTAAAGTCCATTACATTAAAAAGGGGCACAGATAAGTGATACGTACTTGTGCTGGTGTAATAGTAGGAGCTTGGGTACGTATAATCACTCTTTTCATCTTGTTCTTTTCTTCTCCTTAGACCCAGACATAGGGCAATTGCACCCAGCACAATTCCAATAGTGGCCAGGCTGCTCCACCGGGATTTCCTTTCTCCACCTGTATCGGTGCCTGATGGGCGAGCTCCGAACCAAGTGCGTCCCTCAGGTGCCCCGTGTGTGTGATGGGAGTAGTGATCTTCGACATATGTCGTCTCCCTCCTCCTCCTACCACCGATACCGAGACAGCCAAGAACAACGTCGATAATCCCACGGCAGCAAAGACAGGCGCAAACGAGCAGTAAGAAAAACACACCGGCAAGCGTTCCAATCACAATGCCCGCGATAGCTCCGCCACTTAGTCCTCCGTTATCAGGGGCATCAACTCCGTAGACAGGTGACCCGTCAGTATTGACAGGAGCTTCAAATGGCAGGGTAGCAGTCGCTGTGAAAGTGGACAGACTGGTACCGCGAACCGGAGGGGTAGCGGTGGCCCAGACGGATGTGCTACCTACCACACACTGGTTGTCACTACAAACAAACGCTTTCCCGCAGCATACGCTGCCGCAGAGTGTTTCACCGAGCTCGGCCTGACAAGTTATATCTGACGAGGGGGTTGCAACCCAGCTGCTCCACACTGAAGTAACTGTCTGCACATCAGTTTCCGCTGTCGTGTAGACAGTCGTATAGTACTCCCAGCTCCCAGCACCTCCTGGAATACAGACCGCCTGGTTCTCACTGTTGGTACTGCATGTCTCATCGGAGGCGCAGCAAAGTTGGCTATAATAACCGCAAGGGTTATCGCAACGTTTCTCAAGACTTGCAGGCGCAGTTTCTGTGGGTAATAATGGAGTCGCAGTCGAGAGTCGGCAGCGACTCAGGAAAGCGAGGACCGACACCGTCGACTGGAGGATTAGAGAGGTATGCATGGTTTGTAAGAGGGAAGGATAAGCTGAAAAGGAGAGATTCTTTGTATAATTTGTATATTTCGATGCGATCGAAATCGCCCTCCTAAAGCCGCGATGCGATCGCTGAGCTGCGGCGTCCCGTCGTCGGGGTGACTCGAAATCGGCGGGTTGTATAGTTCAGAGACCTTGAGAGCAAGCAATGATAGTGATACTTCACAGCTAACGAGTAGAAAGAATGTACAATATCGTCATAAGAAAATTTTAGAATTATTTTATTTAAAAAAATAGAAGGGAGAAAAAGTATAGATTGAAGAGAAGAATGAAGAATGGAATGCTGGGGAAGAGAGAGCTGTCTTGGATCTGTCAGCTCATACAATAGGGATTTTCCCAGCCTCCCATGCAAGTCAACACCAGGAAACCCAACCACCGGATTTCCTGTGGCAACGGGAAAAACCACCAACGGTGCTTCTTGATTTGTCCTTTTATATTAATTTTCTTACGAAAAAAAAAAAAAAAATATTGAAGGCTGGCAATTTCCCCTATTCTCCTCAGTGCTTCCACGTTCCTCTCTTGACTCTGCCTACTATTATACCCAATCTATCCGTCTATCCATCCCTCGTTCCGACTACCCCTCCCTCTAGACCGATACGATCTGGCCCCGCACATTGTCCATAGCATATATGAGGTGGATATTATTATTCTCTTATTAGCCAGTAGTTCTTAGTTCAGTCACGGGGCACCGCAAGGTCCATTTTAACAAGAAATCAATGCATAAACCTGTCTTGCAAGAATGAATCGTTAAGCAGCATCTCTTTGCCTTGTATATGGCTTTCATCGCAAAGGGCCGAAAGTTTGAAGGAAAAAAAATCCGGCCTGAATTTCTCTGCAACTTTGGATTGGATAATCGAGATTCATCCCCTGGGTACCAACGCCAGGTACGTGGAAACGATAGGCTGATTAGGCATGTAGTTGGTCACCGACGTGTCGCCCACCATTTGCCGTAATAATATGACTGGTTGTTAGTTACTGAGACTCTGCAACTGATCGCTGCTTAGGTATTCACTTGGTACCTAGAGACTCCTTTCTACCTTGTATTAAGGGGAGTCAGTACCTAGTTTCCACTTCTTACCAGCTCTAACCGACTAGGTACCCGGTATGAAAGAACAACTCACTGCAGTCGGGCTGGCCTGGGATACCAGATGGAGCGGTGTAGATCCATGTAACTTTGTTAATACTTGAGGCTTGTTTTTTTTTTTTTTTTTTTTTTTTTTCGTAATCAATTCTAGTTTTTTGAGTATTAATTTTAATAGTCTTAGAGGGAAAATATTCCCAAAAAGAATGTTCACCTCCTGCTGTAGAATGTGAAAGCGTTCAATTGCTTCAATAGCTAGTTATAGAAAACAACAGGCTCAGAACAAAATATGATAGAAGACTAAAGATACAAAACCAGGAGTATAGGACATCACTCATTCAAGTCATTTCATATATCCATCCAGGGATAAATGGGCATAAGATATACAAGACCCCATTGAAACTTCCTGGGGACTCTCGTTAGAGCCATGAACAAAGGACATCAAAAGTAAATATATAGGAACGTTGAGAAATGGAAGATTAGGGGAGAAAAAAGGGAATACCCATTTGATCAACCTTTTTGCCGCTTTCGAGTCGATCAAATTTGTCGTCTTTTTTTTTTTTTTTTTTTTTTCACACCCCGCAAATTTAGGTATCAAATAAACAAACCGGCAACACCGACAACCATGCCGAAGACTAGGTCTTGGAAGCTCGACGCTCGACCCAAAGTGCCCTCATTCGAACTCCCTCCAGAGTAGCTGTCGCAGTAAGCCAGATTAAGTCCATGGCAAGCCGCCAAACTTAAGCTCGAACAAGTTTCAACGGCTCCAGCCGCACCACCGGTTCGAGTGATATCTATCCCTCCTCCAGTCACTGTGACGCCATAGCCCCCACCGAGCTGTGTGATGCACGCAGTGTAAGCGCTTTCGCAGATACTATAGTAAGAAGAGCAGAGCCCAGCGTTGG
Source organism: Aspergillus haitiensis (assembly GCA_027569155.1). Classification (NCBI taxonomy): domain Eukaryota; kingdom Fungi; phylum Ascomycota; class Eurotiomycetes; order Eurotiales; family Aspergillaceae; genus Aspergillus; species Aspergillus haitiensis. The sequence goes on from JAPDEO010000056.1 coordinate 171,901, forward strand.
AGAATGTCGTCGGTACAAGGGTGAATGGATAAGCACCGGGCAGTGTCGACCCAGTGATCGTAGCACCATTCGCCCAGGTAGTTGTAGTTGCCGCTCCACTTTGAGGGAACTGGAAGCTCCCTGTTGCTCCTGCATTCGACCCGGTGAGAGTGCCGGTGCAGCTTGCGCCGGTCGGACAGCATGCGATGTGGTTGGCCTCGTCACTAGTACATATCGCGTTTGTCTGGCAGCAGACATCCGAGTTCCCCAAGTTGGAACATGGGTTATATCCTCCCGGACAGTTGCCTGCTCGTTTCAGCAGTTGTAGAATGTCATACGCCCGCTTGTTTGACTCCGCGACGAGGGGAGATGCGAATGGTACAGTTTCTATCGATAAGACGCTCGATGCGAGGAATGTGACCGAAATCCACCCAGATAACTTCATTCTTGAAGGGGCCGGGGCAGTGGACCGCCCGCCAGATTTGAGGGGAGGAAGAGAGGGGGGGCGATGACGCTGATATTGACAATTTGAGTAAAAATTGGAATTTATCTGCTCTTCTCTCTCTTATTTCTTCTTGCCTAGGAGTTCCCAATCGTTCGAAAGTCCAAATTTGCGAGGAACAAAGGTAGATCAACAAATTACTAGAAGCGGCAAAGGGCCCTGGCCGGTCAGTGGTCGATCTGGAGGGGGGAACTTGACATCTTTCTTACCTAAGTAGGTACAATTTGATGGGCAACCTGTACCACAACACTGACAAAATAAAGCTTTCCCTTTTTTCCCCTCTTGATTCGTGAATTTTTCCAGGAAAGAAAATGGAGAAAGAGAGTTCGAAAATGACCCGATCGGTCAGCCAGGCGAAGGTTGATTCACCAAGGCCGGTTGTGCCTGCGCCGGGCAGTTCTGCCAGCACAAATCCCCACCCGTAATCCCTGCCCCAGCAACCAACCGCTCGTGTGGGTATGTGTATTGTTGCCATGCGCCTATGACAAGTTGGACACTAGTCAAGATTTCATCTGGATTTTGATCTGATCCATACAGAAAAGTGGATTCCCCTTTACTCCACTTTACAACGCATCGAGTGTGGAGGACACTATGACGAAATGACAACCCGGTCGCTTAAACAATGCCTAACAGGATGTAGGTAGATACAATGCTATTTTAATTACATAGTAAAGCCCCCCCTCCTATATACCCTGCATACATTTAAAGGACCTTTGGACAAAAATATTTCTTTTTTTTAAGTCATCTGGTGTTTGTAGCACGTATGGTTTTGGTTGGTCATACCAGCACACTCGAGACCATTGTAATTCACGCTTACCGTATTACTAGTAAGTTAGTCAAATTGATGCTATTTTGGGCAAACTATTAGTTTTCTTTCTGGCTAATCTAGAACGTTCTTAGTATTTACTGGTGGGTTTCGTATTTTTTAACTATTCTGTTAGGGCTAAATCTAGCTTCTTGGTATATCAGCTATATTGTTGAGCTGTATGGGAATTTAGTATACTCTCCTGTGGTTTGAGCATCCATGAAATATGATATGGGTGTAAGACTGATCTTAATAATGCCTTGGGGATAACGCTGGATTAGGATAGTGGGGTGATTCGCGGGGCTATTTCTGACTGTCAGCAGCCTTGACATCATGTTCGGTCTTCCACCAAACATTTGGTAGTGCCTCGATTATCTTCGGAAAAGAAAAAGAGAAGAGGAAGAAAGATTTATCAAAAGAGAACAAAAGGTCTTCAGATACTGTACATCTATACTAAACAATCTTCTTAAAGATGGAGATTCCATCTGTTGACTTTTCTATGTGGAATAACCCACAAAATGAAACGTCCCGACAGCGTGTGGCGCAAGAACTTGTGGAGGCTTGCAAAAAGGTAGGATTTGTACGCATCATCAATCATTCTTTACCAGAGCCTACACTCGATGCAGTGTTTGAGTGGATGAAAAGACTTTTTGAACTTCCAGAGGAAGTAAAAATGCTAGCACCTCACCCAGAGGGCTGGAGTGTGCATCGTGGCTATTCGTGGCCGGGACTGGAGAAAGTCTCGCAAGTTATGAGCACGGGAGATGATGAAGAGATAAAGAAGACATTGAGAGAAGTGCCTGACGTCAAGGTGTGCACTGAAACTATTGACCTTCACGGTTTGACCTAACTCTCTGACAAACCTTAGGAAATTTATGACATTGGAAGTGATGGCAATCCCCGGCAGCCCAACCAGTGGATTCCTGAAAATGCACTTCCTGGATTTCGGGATTTTATGACTCGATTTTACTGGGAGTGCGACCGAGTAGGGAACGATATTCTCCGGGCATTAGCGATTGGATTGAACCTAGAAGACGAGGATTTTCTGAAAAGGAAGCATTCAGGGAATGAAAATCAGCTACGTTTACTACATTACCTCCCAGTCCCGGCCGAGGACCTCGAGAAAGAGCGAGTGACTCGTTGCGCAGCACATACAGATTGGAGCTCCATCACCATGCTCTTTCAGGACGACTGTGGAGGCTTGGAGGTGGAAGATATATCTCAACCGGGTACATTCATCCCCGTCAGGCCTATTAAGAACAGCATTGTGATGAATGTTGGAGATCTACTACAAAGGTGGAGCAATGGTTCGTACCCTCGATAACCCTGCGTTGTCCTGAGTTGATTCTGATATACCTACCTATGATCACTATTGCTGTAGACCAGCTTCGATCGACAAATCATCGCGTTAAACTGCCAGAGCTTTCAGACCGAATTGAAGGTCCAAACCGGATGACTCGCGAGAGATTTTCGATTCCCTACTTTATGTCTCCAGATGATGATTCGCTCATTGAATGCATCCCGTCTTGCACGAGCGAAGATGAACCAGCCAAGTATAGCCCAATTACGCGAGCCGATTATAACAAAATGCGGGCATCGATGATGTATGGATAATATAAATAGTGCCGCGGAATATCGGAGTCCCATGCCTCTCTACTATTTGTACTATGGTGGAAGGGTTAGGCAGTAGTTTGCTTTACTTTAAGGAGCTCCTACCGGGTAGCCAGCGGAGCTTTATTCGGGAGAGAGTGAAAAGGAAAATAAGAAAGCGCTTAATCAATTCGATACTCTCAATGTAGATTTACACTTGAGTCATACCTGGGTTGTACTTGAATGGAAGAAAAAACAAGAACAAGCACATACAACCCTAAGCCCTACGGTTTGTCCGTATCTGGTAATCAGTGCCTCAGGCACAAAGATCGATGAGAGCTCACCGCGTGGCGCGCTCCAAGCTATCGGACTGGATTATTCACGAGAAGCTTGCTGCTTATCAAAACAGCAAATAATAAACCCGGGTTAATTTTCTTTGTTTTCTACAAATATACTAAATCTTGCAAAATTTCAATCGAGCCTTTTTCTCTGAGCTACACCCCTCCTCGAAAACCGTATATATCCCGGCGGATCCTGAACAGATACCCCTCGTCTTCTTCCCCTCCTTACCTAGCATAATTTTCAAGATGTCGATCCCTAATGAAGCTTTGCAAAAGGTAAGAAGTCTCTATCTTCTGTGATTGACTGATCGCATAACTGACGAATACAACGAATTCCACAGCTCCTGCAAGACATCGAAGCCAAAGTAATCAGCTCCCAGCAGCAGATGGGCATCACAAAAGCGCAGATGACAACAAAACAAAGGGATATTCGTATGCTTGAGCTCACATCTAAGGAGCTCGGATTACTACCACAGGAGACAAGGGTGTATGAAGGTGTCGGGAAGATGTGAGTTGATCCGGTTCTTTGGACCCTTTTTGCCCGAATAAACCAGGTCATATTTCATGGCCTTCTTAATTTCTTTCCTTTCTTTCTCTAACGCAATGCAATTATGGAAATAAATTAGGTTCGTTGCCGTTCCTAGGGGTACTGTCGATAAGCGGATTTCAACGGAGAGCACGGAGCTGAAAGGGGAGATTGCGAATCTGGAGAAGAGAATGCATTATCTTGAGACAACATTTAAGAATAGTCGGGAGAACTTGGAACAGATTTTGAAGTCAGGGAGGGCGTAAAAAAGCTCCCTTGAATGTAGGTAGTGAAGGAGAAATACTGTTCTTCGTTCTTTTTTTTTTTTATTCTAATATTAAAAGAAAAAGACATGTTATGATACCAGTTATGAATGGGTTGTAGGAGTTTCTTTCCGTTCATTTCCTCTTGAGTTTGGCTCTGCTCGCCAATTGATGTCAAGCGGATGTGCCTACATAAATATAACTAACCGCTTGTTTACTGCTTAATGAGTTTTTCAGATTTGATGTTATCGTTCTTAGGAGCTTTGGTAGGTAGTACCTAGGTACCAGCCTACCTAGAGTAACCTAGGTACTAAACCGAGCTTAGCCAATAAGGTACGTATAATTACCTTTGTATGGCATATTTATCTTGTTATATGAAGGTGATTTGCTAGACAATGACAATGAATTTTCGGGGAATCATTGACCTTCTTCCATCTCGGCCGAATTTCTCGACGACTATCTAGATTAAAGGCTGTTATTGATTTAATCTTTTTTTTTGACTCTCGCCGTTTTCTAAAATAAAAACCAACTAGCGTGATTAGACTAGGCACCTGCTAAGGCACTTGAATGTCGAGGCGGAGGGAATCAGGCAGTGTAGGCACCTGCACCTAAAGCGGGGGCGGAAACTATGATGCAATAAGTATGTATATGAAATGTTCTTCACCAGCGGTGTTTCGACTCCCTGTTTCAGATGCCGCCGCTTTTATGAGGGGCTTATGTAATAGAACAGTGCTTGCTCAGTGATTACTCCGGGCACGCACTGAGCCGCCCAAGGGTTGAGCACTTCCCGAGCAGCACACTGAGTAAGCAACCACAACAAAATCTCAAGGAAGAAAAATCACGTGAGATAATTATTCTGCCGGACAAGCCGTCTAAACTACACCCAGCGTATAGTTCAATGTCTGGGAACGCTCAAAACCACCTGTTTAGTGATGGCCCGAAATTAGCTGGGAAAGGAAGTTTGCAATCTAATCATTCAAAATTGTAAAACAATAGTTGAATCTAGCCCCAAATACCATTAGGCTCCTCATTATAAAATGTATATAGTATAAGTATAGCTGTGTTGTCCATCCGCATTGACAAAGTCCCTTCTCTGGCACACTTATTTCGTTTTTCTTGATAAATTCTTCCAACAATATTCTCAATGGCATCTTTATCTAAAGAGAAGGAGAAGCGTGCCCAGCGTCGAGCGCTACGTGAGAATAGCTGTCATAATCCCGAAGAACACAAAGAGAAGGACTCAGTGCGATCAAGAGGAAAAGCATCTGAGGATACTACCTAAGAAGGAATATTAGAGCTTTATTCTTCTAAACTACCTACCCTAGAGCTCGCTTAAATACATGAGGCTCTGTAAGGCTCTTCCATATCCAAATAAAGCTAGCTATATAGCCATATCAGGCCACCAAATGTCCAGTATTTCCTTCGTGGCGCTTCCTTCGCGTTGAGGTGTCGATTTACTGTTTGGGTAGAGATACGCGGGTGTTTCACCGAAGATTCCAGCGTCATTCAGTGGGATAGAATTCCCCAATATCCTGACATTCCGACAAGTACTTTAATATTTAAATTATTATATTTTTACATTATATTATTACTAAGCCTATTACACTTTAAAGTAGCCGGCTCTTTTTTTATTTTTGTCTAATATTTAAAATAATATCTTTTAATTAATACTTAGTCTTGTAATAATATAAAATTAAAAATTTAAAAATAAAATTTTATATACTGTAAGTACCTAGGTAACGCTCAACTCCTTCCCCATTGATCGGTCACCCGATTGCCAAAATGATGGCAAGTGAGAGGCGCATTTTCCCCTGCCTTGGTTGGCCCTCGGCGCGCTTCATAAAGGTGATTTGCTAACTCCATTAAATTTTCCACTTAGTACGCTCTAACCTACGGAAGTTCTCTGTTCTCGGCGGGTTCTCGATCGAGGAATCCTTCCAAAAGTCGGCTTGGCTGCGAACTCGGCCGATTATAGACGTTGTACTGGTCCTCGGTTGAGTCCAAAGTTGATCTTCGCTTTATGTTGTAGAGTATTCTAAGCTCCTCTACACTTTTTAGCTCCACTATCTTTACAGTATTGAAGACATTGCCGCTCCATGAATACTACAATGATGCATTCCACACAGCGAGAATATGCAACCCAAAACTTTGTGCCGGTAACCGGAAAAGCTAGCAAGGAGCTAGTCGGTGCCCAGCCGACAGATGAGACAGGGTCCGATTATCAATCAGATAAACAAGTGCAGGATGCAGGACCCAGAAAAATCATGTGGTTGGCCCAAAAAGTTCCAGAACCCGGAGCCTGTAGGTAGCAACCTTGCTCTTCTTAGTGTAATACTCTTACGAGCCGAGCGAGCCTCGAGTCATGGCTTCTCTCGTTGGGGCCTTTGCGGCCAGGGTTCCCATTACTAGAGAGTGCGGACATTCCTTTGCTAACAGAAGGACACTACTTGATGATACGAAATATTCTCCACGAGGTGTCTTGGGTCTCTTTTGCTTTGCAGACAAATTCCAGACCCGTCGGTCAGTTGCGAGCAAAGTCTGGAGTTTGAGCAAAATTCCCTGCGGGATTGCCATTTGGCCCCCAGCGGCAGCGGTTGATTCCGACTCGAGCAAAGTGAAGAATTTTTCCCAACCGTCTGCCTCACGTGTGGAAATAACTAGTTTAGGTTTCATGGCGCGCCTTGGCCTTATTGTCCTTCGAGTCGGACAAGACTAGCAGTGTAACCTTGCAAAACCCGCGGCTCCGCGTGGGAGAAAAGAGAATCCGCTACCATGCGATTAGGCGAGAGATAATTTAATCTTTGCCACAACTCCAGAGGCGGCCAGCCCCCATTTGGCTGCTGGACCGAGCGTGGGAATCTTGGGATCTTATCTGATCTGCTCGACCAGTCACAACGCGCGAGCCCAGCCCTGGCGTTGGGCTGGCGTGCCTCCGGCTGCTTGGCGTGTGCCTTGGCAGTGGTTGAGGGTGCAGCCTACTCACTGCCTGCATTGCGGATTGCCTGGTCCCGAGGTTGCTACCAGTGGGGTGGTGCTGGGACGATCCTGGTTTAAAAACCGTGTAATTTCCTTTCCGAGTGACAGGTTTGATTTCTGTTCCTGCATTGCGCATCTGCATATCGACCCAGCATGGCTAACCCTAACGAGGTGCACGAGGGCAGCATGCAGCCCGTCTCGGCTCATCACGACGTTGAGAAGAGCGTTTCTGTCGACTCGCGGGCTCTGCCTCCTGCTTACACCAAGGATGAGGATGCCTTTGATGCCGACGCGAACAGCAACTTCCAGGAGGGTGTCCAGCGCGCCAGAGCCATTACCGCCATCTGGTCGAAATGGACTCTTCTCACCTTGTTTTGCCTGTAAGCTTCTCCCCTAACATGAATAAATTCTTTCTAATGATTTAGGCTCTATGTGATCTCCTTCGTCGACTACCTGCAGAATGCCATCGACTCGGCCCTCAACCCCTACATCACCTCCTCCTTCGGCCGGCACGGCCTCCTCAACGTCGGCAGCGTCCTCTCTTCCATCATCGGCGGCGTCGCGCCCCTCGCCCTCGCCAAAGTTGTCGACATCTGGGGCCGAGTCGAGGGCTTCGTTGTGATGATCACCGTCTGCGTCGTCGGCATGATCCTCAAAGCAACCTGCCACAGTGTCGAGCAGTACGTCGGTGCGCACGTCCTCTACTGGACGGGCCACATTGGGATGATCTATGTTATTGAAGTCATGATCTCTGACATGACGAGCCTGCGCAACCGCATGATCTACTTTGGTATCAATGGCACCCCGCGTATTGCGAGTACCTTTGCCGGTCCGGCGATCGCAGACCTCTTCTACAAGCATCTTGACTTCCGTTGGGCGTTTGGAGCCTTTGCAATCATCATCGTCGGATGCAGTGCGCCCGCCATGGCGCTCATGGTGTGGATGTCGCACCGCGCCAAAGCACAGGGTCTGATCGAGTCTCGTCGGCGCGAGCACAACCGGTCCCTCCTCGGCTCGCTCAAACACTACTTCATCGAATTCGACGTCCCCGGCATCTTCCTCATCACCGCCGCGCTGGCCCTCCTCCTCCTCCCCTTCAGCCTAGTCGCGTACGCGCCCAACGGGTGGGAAACAGGCTACATCATCGCAATGCTCGTGCTCGGCGTCGTCCTCTTCCCAGCCTTCTACCTCTACGAAGCCTACATCGCTCCCGTCCAATTCCTCCCCTTTAAATACCTCAAGCAGGGAACCATCATCGGCTCCGCACTGCTCTACGGCCTTATGTTCCTATCCACCTTCACCTGGAACGGATACTACGGATCATACCTGCAAGTCGTGCACCGCCTCTCGCTGAAAAACGCAAACTACGTCCTCAACGCGTACTCGCTAACCTCCACCGTCTTCGCACCCATAATCGGCGCCATCATCGCCTACACGGGTAACTTCAAATGGACAGCCTACACAGGCGTCCCCATCATGCTCCTCGGCACCGCCCTCATAATCCCCTTCCGCTCCCCCGGAACAAACCCAGGCGTCCTCGCCTTCACGCAGATCCTTGTCGGACTGGGCTCAGGCTTCTTCACGGTCTGCTCGAGCCTCGCAATCATGGCCCCCGTAACACACCAATACATCGCGGTAACAAACGCCCTGGGCGGGTTGTTCGGCGGCGTCGGCGCCGGAATCGGCCTCGCGATCGCAGGCGCGCTGTGGAATAACCTGCTTCCACAGGAACTATACAATCGTCTCCCAGAGTCTCAAAAGGCGAACTCGCGGACGATTTTCGGCAATATGGTGCTGCAGATGTCGTTTGCGGATGGGACGCCTGAGCGCGAGGCGATTGTGGATTCGTATGCACATGTGATGCGCCTGATGGTTATTGCGGGGGCGGCGCTCATGCCGCTTTCTTTGGCGAGTATTGTTGTTTGGAAGAATATTAATGTCAAGGAAGTGGAGGAGAAGAGAGGGATTCAGACTAAGGGGACTGTACTGTAGACAGTTGGGGAGAGAATCTGAGAGAAAAGGGGGGTTTGTATGTGGTGTATGTATATTTGTTAGGATGTTTGCATCAAGGGTGTTTTGGTGAAAGATAAAAATGACATAAGATGAAATGAATGACCTTGTAGAATTGTATAATCTTTCTATTACTGATTTTTTGATTGTGAGGTGAGAAGCTGTCTTGAAATTCCTTTGTTATTTTGGCATTTAGACTAGGGCAGCCAGGTTTTGGTTCTTAGTAGCCCTAACCAGACAGGTTCTAAACTTTTACCTACGTAAGTGGGTGCCTAAGGTGAAGCCCAGGTCACCCCACTACAGTATTAGAAAATGGAGGTTGTAGCCTTATGTTTGCAAATAGCGATATGCTATTAGATGTTGCGTAGACTGGAAGTTGAAAATCAATGACATAGTATAATGTCAGCCTGAAAATTACCAAATATCAACCAACGGCGGAAGTTGACGTCTAGATGTCTCTTTTAGGTCAGTGGTTAAGATTACGGTATTTTTCAAGGCCAACATATAACAAGGTCTACTTGGAAGGTTGAACTGGAATTAGAGGATGACGTTGCTAGCCTAGGGTTGGCTTGGCATTGCATTTTTTTTTTTTTTTTTTTTATTCAGGCGGTGTGCAAGGCGCTGAAGGGCTGCTGAGTCACGTTGCACTATTCCCCGAGCACTCCGTGCACGCACCTGGATGCTCACCCCACATCCTGGCCGCCAGTCACTGAGCAAAAAGCGGCGCCATATCGGGCCGAATCTGGAAATAGAAATCCCAACCCTGCCGGCGAAATAGATATACAGTGACGATGATGTGGGAGGCTTGAGCAGGGGTAATTTGCTTTGGTTAGCTACCTTGATAATTCTCCAATCAACAATTACGATTATTTGACATCATTGGTGAAGTTTTTTTAGTTTTGCTTTCTTATTCTAGGTACCCAGGTAATAGTACTACCTACCTTGTAAACTCATCAATAGTTTCTCTCGCCAACTCGAGGAGGAAAGCTGGCAGCATTTGTTGGTTACACCCATCAGGCGCCATTTTTGTACTTCTTGTTGTTCACTTTATTTGCCCTTCAAATTAAACGGAGTGGGATACTTTTTCTTGAGATTTGCCCCCTCCCCTTCCTCTGCTGTATTTTCTTTTCTTCTTTCTTTTTATTTTTTCTTTTTGCTTTCTTAATTACCTAGAGTTTAGACTTCTTGGCTTGTTCAATAATGGATAAAGTATCTCAGGTAGGCACTATCTATGTAGGGTATCATGTCGTATTTATCATAGATAGGAAGAACTAGGTACTAGAGAAGGGTCACTTGCTAATTAATCATAATAATTTCCTTGTGCATGTTGTGTTAGTCACGGTAGGCTGACTATCAGGCTGTCAAAGGGCCTGTTGTCACGCTGCTTGATCAGAAGGGAAGTTGGATTGGATGATCCATTGGATAGGTTGAAATATAAAGGTCACAAAACATGGTTGCGATTTTCTGGGTCTGGCGGGAAGAACCGTTAGGATTTCCTTGGTTTTAGAATGTTATTACCTTCCCTCTATCCGACGTTGGAGATTTGGGGGGGAATATTACCTAGTAATAACTATACACCCTCTCTTTTTCTATCTTTTCGCTTTCCTCCTCTATTCGTATCCTTAGATATAAGAAAAAAAGGAATCTAGCATTTAGACTAGATGTAGTCCTTCTTTTTTTTTTTTTCTAAAAAAAAAATAAAATAAGGAAATAACTTTATCCCTCTATTTTCCTCTTTTAAAATTGTTAATAGTTAGCCTTGGGCTTAAATGCGAGGTAATCAGTCCGGTCGTCATTCAGATGATCAGCCGCCCAATGATGCCAAATCCCCCACTTCAGCTGAGCCGCCACTATACGAGAGGAGGGGGGGGCAGAAAGAGGCTGGTCGCTTTTGTGCGTCGTTCTTTTTTTCTTTCCCTCTTCCTTCTTCTTCTGCTCGCTCTCTTCTTCTCTTCCTCTCTTCTTTTATTTAGCCCTTCTCATTCTTCGCCCCCCCCCTTTCATTTATTTGGTTGGCTACTACCTACTGTCATTCCCCTCTCACCCTCCTTCCTCATCCTGTGCTATCTGCAGAGCATTGACTTAATCTATTTTTAACTTTTTCCCCTGGTGCTCTTGGATATTTTCCAACTTTTTCAACTTCACTTCTCTTCCTTCCCCGTTAATTTTGTTGTTCAAAATTTATAGAAAATGAGGCACCGTCACGTTTCCATCAGTGACTCCGAAACGGAGTATTCCGAGACCGACGTCTCGATGGAGATACCCCGCAAAAGACTCGAAAGAGAGTATAGAAGGCGCTCTGTTTCTCGCTCGCGTGTGGTCCCGGACTACAGCAGCACTAATACACTGGCTCCTCGTTTCAACGACCTCCATCTCCATCGTTCCCATTCCACCGGAGCCCGTCGTACCTCCCGTCGGGACCGGGAGCGAGATCGAGAGCGAGACACCTATAGAGACCTGGAGCGCGAGCGACTTCAGCCCACGACCCTGATCGTTGACATCAAGAATGAGTCTCGGAACAAAAGTGTCGACCGAAGTGCCAATAAGAATCGTAAACAGCGCTCCCAAGTCGTGGAAGACAACACCTATATTGACCCTTACGAGGAGACGGAGGATGAAACAGTTCTACGGCGTCAGCGCCGCCGACACCCCAAAAGTACTAATATTTCACGGGATCATTCGCCTCTTCAGCCTGCCATTATCCAACCCACATTTGTCCAGCCTAGCGTTCCACAGCCCTCTCGCGACTATGATCTGGTGATAGATCAGCGCTTACTGGAGAGAAATGACTTTCGACAGGACCTAGAGCTTCAGAAGCAGAAGGCCGAGATCGATCGTCTGGAACGTGAGCTAGCCCGTCATCGTGAGGGACAACAGGAAGTCCGCCTCTTGAAGGAGGAGGAAGAGTACGAATTTGGGATCAGTGACCGGCTGCGACGACTCCAGAAGTTCGAAGATAAGGAGCGCTCTGAGGAGGAGAAGCGTAGGGCAGAACGGCGCTATAAGTTACAGCAGTTCGAGGAAGCACAACGGCTTGAGGCAGAGCAAAGGGAACTTAAGCAGAGGCTAGAACAGGCAAAGTTAAAAGAGCTTCAGCGCAAACTCGAGGAAGAGGCGGAACGTGAGCGAATCAAAAAAGAGATTCGTGATGAAGAATTAAAGAAGGCTCTTGAAGAGCAGAAGCGGCTTGAAGAGGAAAATGCAATGAAAAGGGCGGCTGTTGAGGAATGGAAGTTGGCAGAAGAACGACGCATGATTGCAGAACGAGAGGCGAAAGAAAGAAAAGACAAAGAGTTTAAGAATCGATTGCGGATGGAGTTTGGCTATACCGAGGAAGAGATTGAAGCTATCCTTAAAAAGAAGGACAAGAAAAAGGAAAAAGGAGATGAGAAGGAGGACAAAGGGAAGGAGAAAGCTAAGGACAAAACAAAGGACAAAAGCAAGGAGCGGAGGGACGACGACGAAGACGATGATGAAGAGCAGCATAGAACGACGTGGATCAAGGTAGGTGTTTAGATCCTTTTTGAGGTGCATGTCCTATTCCCTTCTAACATACAATGCCTAGGTCCACCGTAAACACCTTCTTCCCGATACACTTATTGCCTACCAACTACCCTGGGATTGGGACGAGGTATGTTATACACTGACTTCTCCTTGTCCATCTCCTTTGTTATTTTCAGGATTATAGTGCCGTATATTAATCATTCTGGTACTTAACCTCTAGAAGGATGGCAACTACATAATCATCAAACAATGGATTAGCGAAGAGTTCCAGGATGAATTGTTTTCCCACACCCGACGATTACGCGAGGGCAAACTTGTCACCCAAACTTCAAATACTTTGACCGAAATCAAAGTGAACGATCGAAAGAAAGATAAGATGTATCTTGTGCGGAAGAAGAGCCCTAGACGATCATGGATCTTTACCTGATCAACGACATGATCGAGAACTGATTGGTTGCGATATACCCGCCAGGCATGCTCTCTCCAATTCCTTTACCTAGATTGAAATTTGAGCCCTTCACTTCTTTCTCTAGCTCTTCATGGCCATTTGCGTCCAATTTTCTGGACTTTCCTTTTTCCGGGCCCGTCTTTTCCTTGGTTTTTGCCTGTACATGTCTTGTTTTGCATCAAGTTTTCCGCTTTTTTTGTTTTTCTGATACGCCGCTCAATTGAACGTTCGTGAAGCCTTTTTCCTTGCAGGCTCCAGTTTATACCAAATTTTGACATATTGATGATTGATGTCTTGTCATGAGTTGGGATTCTATTTTTTCTTCTCTTTTCTCTTCGTGAAATGATGGTAGTGATAGTTACCTATGATACAGTCATGATCTATATAGGAAATATACTTTGATAAACCTTCCCAAGTTGTGCCCCTTTTTGTTTTGACGCCTTTCCTAAACTCCCATAGCATGTATATATGGAGAGATCAAAATAGATTAAGGAGATTTCGAGTGGTATTACATGGATTTCCTATGCCGTTATCCTTTTTTTTTTTTTTTTTTCGATTTATAAAGGTACCTCGGTCTTCGCCCACCGTGCCTCTGCCCGAAGGATAAGCTCCTCATACACTGTCCAAGCAAGAGCAGAGCTTAGAGCTTTCCTAGTGATACGTAAGCCAAGCCCACCAAAGAGGCTTCGAATACCGTCCTCTTGAACCATCAATCGAACTGCTCGCATCATGTTTCCGTATTTCCCGGGCATGAGCTGGAGTCTGGTCTTGACGGCGTCAAAAGGATTCGTGATGGCGGTGGCAATACCGGCAGCAAGGCCGCCGGAAACAAAATTGATGGATGAGGAAGACGAGGATTTTAAAGGTTGGTCGGAACTGCTGCCGGGGCTGCGTGCCAGAGACGATAAATTCCGCTTGAGTTGTTCGTAGAACAAAACATACAGTCCTGCGTAGGGTGCGTCTCGTGCGGCGGTAGCACCGAAACCGGAGAAGAGCCCGCGGAAGCCTTCTGTTCGGACGATGTCACGTCCAGCACCCCAGAGACTGCGGTAGGCGTAATAGTCGGACTCGTATCGAACCTTGAGGACGGTGACCGGCATCATTACAAATCCTGCCGCGACTCTGGCGACAGCGCCAGTGATTAGATTTGCAGAATGAGATAGCTGTGGGAGAGCGGAGGATGATGTTTTGCCAGGAGAAGGGTTGGTGGGTTTGACCAAGGCGATGGAAGGTCCTGTTTGTGCTAGACCTTGTCGTAGAGCATTGAGGCTAGTGAAATACAATGCGGATCCAAAACCGGTACGTAAAGCAGAAGGAATTGTACCCCGCCATAAACTGCGAATAGGATGGGGGGATGAGAGGATTGCTTTAAGTGTGGGAAGGAGGGATGTGGTTTGCCCAGATTGCTGGACTCGGGTTTTGAGTAGATCTGCGGGTTGTAAAAGTATTGAAGATGTGAGACCCGAGAGAAGCCCGGCACCGAAATGAAATGTAGTTTTGGAGGCTAACAAGGGAAATTAGTGAGGTTGGAAATAGACCCATCTAATGGCATGGCATAAATCGGAGGGAAGGGTTAAAATAAAAGGAAAAAAATTATGACGAGGGAAAGAACATCGTACATTTTGACGTAGGCTTCGCCTGCGGAACAGCAATGGCTGTATTGCCAGACATGTTTCTGGTGGCTGTTTACAGAACGATGCTCCGTGAGTTTCCACCGTACAGAACTCTTATCCTCGAGAGGCAGAGCAGTTCAAAAATAGGTTCGATAAGTGAGTCAGTTCATCTAAGTAGTGTCAGGATGAATTACAGTCACGTTTGAGAATATAATGTGTACATTATAGGAGATAGGATTATAAATTATAATGAATATGAGGAGGAAAGGAGGAAAGAGAGTGTGAGGAGCAGCAGGAGGCTAACGGCGGATGCGGAGATGAAGGTATCCAACTCAAATAAAGTGAGGTAGTATTTTCCTCTGCAGTTGGTGAGGTCATCAAGTTCTTGGGGCTGAGTCGATGATGATTGGTCATCACTCGCCACATGGACCCATATGGATTCGTACCCCAAAAAATGTTTGTAAGTATTATTACCTTAGGAGGCAGTATTGTAAGTACCATGCAAAATGCCAAGGATTGAGTTCCCATTTGCCACCAGGTAATTAATTAACTACAAATAGGTACAGAAAATCGGGCAGTCTCGCAAACCATCTAGGCGATGAAGTAAGACTAATGTCTCAAGTTGGAATTTGGGTAGAGCAACTCGGATAGATGCATAAGATTCCTTAACTGAATGCATAAAGATGCAAGCAGCATTCCTGGCAATATGTAGTAGGTAGGTACTAGTACTAACCGCCCTTGTATACCTCATATGGTCAACTTGTTGGTACTGCCTCTATTCGGCAGGATTCGCTGGGCCAATCGGTGCTTAATGGACCATGGACCGAGACAGGTCGTCGTAAGAAATACCCAGAAACCGACGTCAGGCCCAGATCTTATTATCGTTTCTGTTCCTGCTGAAGTAATAAAGCCGTTGTTCTTGCCCCCCCCCCCCCCCCCCCCATGTGTCTACCAACTCCACATCCCTCTTTTTGTAAACCTTCTCGCTCCCCCTCCCTCGTCTTCTATACTATTTCATCTCCTTGCTCCCTTTCGCACCTGATTATCGATTGCGCATGCAAAGAAGAGGTCATCAAATCCCTTCTCCTCCATCCCTCTCTCCGGAGAGCCTACATCTCAGTTTAGAATGCTTTCATTTCCCTTTATTCCATATCCACCTTCTCAGGATGGGTATTGGACTCCCGTAACTTCAACCCTGAACTGGTGCGAAGAAGTATGTAATTGCCCTCGTTTTTTTCTTTTTTTGGCTTGCTTTTCCTCATCCCACTTCTTTTTGCCTTCCCGCTACCTCCATTTCCTTAGCATTAACCGTCACTCCGCGCACCTTTCATAGGACTACTATGCGACAATTTACGCTGCAGAAATTGTTAATACCCTGACAAACTTACTCTTCATGTCACTGGGGGTAAAGGGTATCTTGAACTGTCGACGCTATGGTCATGACTCTATATTCCAGGTGGCTTACTATGGCTATCTGGTGGTCGGGACAGGCAGTTTTCTATTCCACTCCACCCTCAAGTGTATGCCCCGCCTACATTCACTTCTCTCATCATATTGTCTTCTCCATATTTTGAGATGGCAATAAAATATTGCAATTGCTGACCACTTCTCTTTGAACTATGTAGATCCCATGCAACTGGTTGATGAACTCTCCATGATATATACCACATGTTTAATGTGCTATGCATTATTCTCCTACTCGAAACCCACAGGATACAGAATCTGCCTAGGCGTCTCTCTAGCTAGCTTGGCAGTATTCATAACCCTCTACTACCATTACCTCCAAGATCCTACGTTCCACCAGAGCGCTTATGCTCTTCTAACGACAGTTATAGTCTTGCGGAGCATTTACACAATGGAGGTGACACTTCGTCCATCTTTGAGGCATTCGACTGAAGAGGACCGTTTAGCGCGGAAAAATCAGGGGTTACCAGTCCAATCCAAGGAAATCCAGCATTACGAAAATGCCCGTGATATGAAAATCCTTAACACAATGTGGTTCATGGTCGGGTATGGATTAAGTATGTTTCTAGGGGGATTCCTGATCTGGAATCTGGATAATCACTTCTGTAGCACGATCCGCGGATGGCGGCGGCAAGTGGGGCTTCCATGGGGTCTTTTCCTCGAGGGTCATGGTTGGTGGTACGTTCATCATTTTCAAACTAAAGCCCCTCCTTCGCGCTACTCACAGATGACATAGGCATTTAATGACCGGCATCGGTGCATATCTTTATCTCGTATGGGGTATCTGGCTACGCCACTGTTTAAACAACCGGCAGGAGGAATTCCGTCTTTGGTGGCCCCGAATTTGGAATATCCCTGAAATTGTGCGCATTGCGCCTGAGCAAAATGGTTCGGCTGATAATAAGTCTCTTTGAGATAGACTCGGTTAAGGTAAAAATGGGGTTCACGAGGTACCGCCTCTCTACTTATTTTCCTGTTTCATATTATAGAGACCCTTTTATTCCCTCCCTTTGGCGTTCTCCTGTCTTGGATAACTGGTTCTTCATCTAGTTGCTGAGATTTTTTCCCTTTTTGTTCATCATGTTTCCTTTTCTCTTTTGTCTGTGTGCTTGCAGGTTTTTTTGGGGCAGGGTCCAATGTAAATCGTTTATAGACATAAATTCCGATGGAATCGGGATTTCACTTCATCTATAGAACGGGGAATGAGAAATAGAAAGAACTGATGTGATCGCTACTAGTGTTCTTGAATTTGCAAGCTTGGTTGCCCTTAGCTGCCAATGATAATAATAATGCAAGAAAGAAATATTGGAGCCAAAAATACATGCTATTCTAGACTTGTATGTGTGTATGTACAAGAAAGGCCGTGGACCTTAAGAATAATCTAGAGATTCTAGTTAAGCACCTCACAACTTTGCCTTGGAAGAATCCTTCTTTGGGCGTACAGGAGCCGGAACATGTTCCTTCCATCGTGAATCAATCGTGATCTTCTCGATCTTCGACTTGCGGCTCCACTGCTCCCGGAACATCTGCTCCTCTTCGCGCCACCGCTGCAACTCTGCTCCAAGCCATTTACCAGCCTCCTCTGCACACTCTTCAGGGGCTTCCTGGGCAAGAAGATGTCCAAAGCTCTCAAAGAAAACATCCTTGACCCGGCCGGCGGCAACACCACCGCTGCCACCTAATCCCGTGCCGGTATGGGTCAGCTTATCCGCCATCATGGTAGGAGAGCACATATCGGATTTGCCGCCGAAGATGTACAAGACGCTAGGACGGAGGTGCGGGATTTGTGCGAAGACGCGGGATGGTTCGGGTCGGTAGAAGGGCCATGAACCTAGATGATCTGGGTCGAGGTCTGGGTGGGTTACTTTATTGACGGGCACGGCAATACCGGGGGGTCCGTCGTAGTTTGGTCGGGAGAACGTGAAGACTTCCTGGTGAAGGGTTGTGCGGAGGGTAACTGGTGGGTCTTGGTTGTTTTGCGATTTATCGTCAAGGGGATGAATAGCTGTAGGGAGGTCACGGAGACCGTACTGGATCCAACGATCAAGAACACGAGGGTTCCAGGCTTGGTAGAAGGGATTCTTTTTAAAGCCCTCCGCGGCAGCTTTTCGGGATGGCCAGAGATCCCGTCTGTAGGTGGAAAGTTGGGTGGTTTTGGCGATTACGAGTTTTTGCTTACCGAGATCAGTGACGTCAAGTTGGGTTGTTTGTCTTTGGATCACGGGGTCAAGGAGAACTAGGGTGTGGATAAGACGTGGGTGCATGAGACAGAGTTGCGCTCTGTGACAGTATGAATCGATATTTAGCGATAGCTGGAGAAGTGGGGTATGCAAGGGAAAAGGGGAGCCTACAGGTGACAGCCGCCCATGCTATGTCCGACACCAATGATCGGACGGGGCATCTCCTTGCGCTTGACATTGACAAGGTGAAGTAGGTCTCGTGGGTGATCAAACCAGCTAGCTGTTTGCCAGATCTTGTTAGCTGCCCTGTAGTCAACAGGTGTGCATAGAGCAGAGGTGACTTACGGTCATTTCCTAAAAGATCTTCATTCACTACACTGCTTTGTCCCTGGTGTGCAACATCTGCCATCCAAATGCTCCGAATCCGAAACCCATTCTTTTTGGACTGTGCGTGAATATCTTCCCAGAGAGGTTCATAGAGTTCCTGATGCCGTAGTGGTCGGTTAGCTCTAGAATGCTTGGTCCTCCCCCCGGTAATGTAAAGGGAAATAGGTCTTCAGGGCACTTTTTTTTTATATTGAAGAGGTTGGGCCCTACCTTAGGGAAGCCGTTCGCGTGTGCAGCGAGGATTGTAACATCTCCTGGTTGTGGATTTGGATTATCCAAAGGGATATATTGCTTCACCACCAGATTCAATGTATCTTCCTGTTCACCAGCAGTAGCCCCGGGATACTCCCGAATATGCTGGGTGGGGACGATATGCTCGACAATGCGAAAGGGGCCCGAAGACGACATGATATCTATTCTCTATCCTGGGGTCTGGAACTGGGGAAATCGTAACTCTAGCGCTGGGACCCGGACTTCTTAAGAATAAATGGGGGGTTGACCCGCCGGCCTGGGGTATCGGAAGCATCCGAATCAATGCTTGCCGAGAAGTGGGTGAGCCGAGGCTCCCCCCATTTGTAAAAGAGGCATGATATGATATCTTGAGCGCTGTTGGGTAAATTAAGCTTGAATGTCCTGAGCCGAGTAAGCCTCGCTGATTTATTGTATAGATATCTATAATCGGCAGGATAAACGACGATGAGTGTGAATGCTTCTCATGGATCCAAAAGCAAGTCTGGGGTGACGTTCGATGATAACCACGTGACCTGGCGTCGTGCCAGCGCGTGGAGAAGCGCGTCGCATTTGTTACATGTCCAAAATGACAAAGGACCCCCCAGGTTCAACCAAGCGTTCCTATTTCCCCTCGAGAGCCTTTAAGTAGCTTATTTTCTACTTATTATCATCCACAAAACAGAAAGGGGGATCATCAGTACTCTACAACCCTGCTCGCACCATGGGCCCTCCGGACGAAGGCTTTCTGCTCTTTGACCAGTGCAAGATCTGTATAATATGCTCGAAAGATCTAAGTCCGGACACAGCGCATCAGGTGTGTACCCTTCTCACCTACTCCCCTCCCCCTTTTTGATTAAATTAGTGAGTTATCAACCAAATGTTGACCTTGTGGGATTTTTAGCTCGCCTCAACTTTGGAAGAAAATGGCGCCGAGCCTGTCATCTACGAGCCTCCAGCGGAGTTCCCCGATTTGGCAGAATTCACCCATCTTATGTCCTGTACTGTCGATTTCCCTGCATTCGATGCCGCGAAAGATGCTTTAATTCCTGTTGTAAAACCCCACTGGATGCAAGCCTCACTGACCAAGAGAAAACTCGCCAATCCACGCCAATATAGCCCTGACCCGAGACTATTTCTAAATGACGTTGTCGTTACCTGTGGAGACATCCCAGAAGGCGATAAGGATGCGATTCTTGGCGGGGTGTTGGCAAAAGGTGGCCTCTATAGTTCTAGGGTCACTCAGATGGTCACTCACCTCGTTGACTTGACCGTGGACTCTGACAAGGCTCGATTGATCACTCAAAGGAAGTTAAAGATCAAAATTGTTCTTCCTCACTGGTAAGTCTGCTCACTGAATCCAAGAAAGTGGCGTCTCTTGACAATATTTGTGTAATAGGTTCGATGACTGTTTGAAACTTGGACGACGTATCGACGAGCGTCCATACACCCTTCCCGATCCTGAAATCCTCCGGGCCGCACCAGATGCTCCAATTCGCTCTTCAGAGAACCGAGATATCATAGGAGCGTCGACACCAGAGCCATCTACACTACCTACACCCATCGCATCCCCCCAGTCGCGACCCATTCTGAACGTCTTTCAGGGGAAATCCGTGATGCTCTCTCCAGATCTTGGCATAGGCTCACATTTGCGAGAGGCTATCGCCGAGCTCATCAAGGGAGGAGGAGGCGTGGTTACTTCTGATGTTGCGAAAGCAAACATTCTGATTTGTCGGTATAGAGAAGGGTTTGCCTACCGCTTAGCGTCAAGGCTGAACAGGGATGTCGGCAACCTGTCATGGCTTTATCATTTGATAACCTATAATACATGGACTTCCCCCTACAGACGGTTGCTACACTATCCAGTTTCACGGGACGGAATACCTGGGTTCAAGGGGCTCAAGATCAGTTTATCGAATTACGTGGGAGAGGCCCGGGCCTATCTAGAAAATCTGATCACTGCCACCGGTGCTGAGTGTACTAAAACGCTAAAACAAGAGAATACCCATCTAGTCACTGCCCATGGGAATAGCGAGAAGTGCTCTGCTGCAAAAGATTGGGGGTTGCACGTTATAAACCACCTTTGGCTAGAAGAAAGTTACGCCAAGTGGAAGCTCCAGTCTGTCTCTGACCCCCGCTATACCCATTTCCCAAGGAGGACCAATTTGGGCGAGGTCGTCGGCCAAACGCAACTAGACAAAACTGTTCTCGAGAGTATCTTTTTTTCATCAGAGGAGTCTGCTCCTGCCTCTGCGAGTCCCCGGAAGGCAATGCAAAGTAAGGATCAAAACGCAGTCTCCGGAAAGGAGCCACTTTCTATGCGACCCCCTCAGACAAAGGCGATGGATGCAGGTGATGAAATAGGCTTGGGCTCCAGAAATGCTACACCGAAAGCCACGGAAAAGTCAAGAAAGATATCTGAGACAAGAAATCTACAAACCCCGGCCCGTGCCCGACTAACATCTGAAGGAAAGGAAAACGATACCCCGTCTTCTACAAGTAGTCGCCGATCAAAAGAGGCCGCTGCCGCAAGGCTTCAAGAGATAGCACCAGATATTGCGCTGTATGAGAAAGAGAAGAAGCGTGTGGGCGGTGTCATTTACGGTGGCAGACGAAAGTCTGATGAAGATCGAATAACACTTGTCGATAGCAAGAAGCGAAGATCACTAGAGGCAGAAAATGAGACTGATGAAGAGGATGCGGCTGATACAAAGAGACAGAAAAGGTCGAAACCTCCCATATCAATACATTTACTGATCACTGGTTATCAGAAATGGGTGGGGAGCATGAAGAAAGAGGATACAGACAAGGTGCGTCTACCCTATGAAACTTCTACCAGGTGGATAATTCTGTTCAGCCAAATTTACTAACGCTCAGATAGCGACAACTTCGGGAACTTGGAATCATGGTCGTGCAAGATGCGCGAAAATGCTCTCATGTCGCCGCCCCGTCCATCCTACGAACCCCCAAGTTCGTCAATGCGCTTGCATATGGGCCAGTAATTCTTGATGTCGAATTTATTACACAATGTCTCAAAAAGGGTGAACTTTTAGACCCCACCGATTTTCTCCTTGAGGACAAGACGGCGGAGAAACGGTTTGGGTTCACTCTCAAGGCATCCAATACTAATGCCAAGAAGAACAAAAACAAGCTCCTTCAAGGGTATCAAATATACTGCGTGGAAAGTATCCGCGGGGGGTTTGATACTTTCAAATCCATCGTCATTTCCAACGGTGGCCAATGCTCCCTCTTTCGTGGACGTGTTTCATACCAGAGCCAGCGGGAAGAAAGTGACGACGAGAGCGAGGCAGATGACCCCAGTCGCAAGGAGATCTATCTTCTCAGTAGCATAACCGCTGATCACCAGAAATTATGGCCCCGATTTCGACAGATGGCCCAGAGCATGGGCAAAACCCCACGAATAGTTCGTGTCGATTGGCTTCTTGACATCGCCATGTCGCAATCATTACGTCCTGCGGAAGGATATGAGTTGAACGAGGCGATGGCCAGCCAGGAAGAGGAGTAGGCAGACTCGGCTTTGGCTTATTTTTGTTGACTTGTTTTTGTTTATCAGCGGTTGGTCTGGCATGTCTGGGTATTTTTCATTATATGTCTAAAGGCCATTCTTTGTGTATATTCCCGTATTTACAAGTGCAGATGGCTGCACCACCGCATAGGGCGGTAAAGATTCGAGATGGCCGGCTCGTGAGAAATCGGATCTTTGTTTAGAAGAACTTGACTCCTTCCTGACCCTCGCCGCCAAAAACCTGTGCCTTGCCTCGTTTGACGAGGACATTGAGGGATTTGAGCATGATATCTGTATCCATACCATGCCATTCTAGGTCCGTCAGTATAGGTTCACTCAGTTAGAGAATGCGATCGATGGTTGCAATTTACCCTGTGTTGTAGTTCCTTCACCCTCGATCAATTCATAGACCGTGAGGACAACGTTCTTCTGTCCCGTGTTCTCAACCTATGTCCAACAACTCGCATCAGCAGCAGACCGGCTTAGGTAAATGGAATATAAAAACATACCCAGTCCGCCACGATTTCTGCCCATTCTTCTGGTCGCTTCCACCAGATCCAAGCGGTAGACTTATTTGCACCATCCGTCCATTCCGCACGTCTTCCGCCCCCGCCTTCCTCCTGTCCCTTGGCCATCCAGTCGAGCACTAGCCGTGCATCATTCAATGACAATCGTTTGCGGAGCTTGGTGTTGTTGAACAGTGGGGATTCGATAGCCTCAATCAGAGATATCTTGTAAATGCGATGGTGGCGACACCAGTCCTGGATTAACACGGACCAATTCTGGAACTGGGAGTTGCGGGTTGTGCTATTTGGTTGGAGGGAGAAGAAGGGGGGGAAGGTGTAATTCGAGGGGAATTGGAAGGGCGTCGAGGACGGTTGTTGGGATGAGGCGATCATTTTCTTTTCGGTTAGTAGACTCCTTGCTATGGTTTTTTTTCTCAAGGGATATGGATAGGTAAATCATTCAATGGTTTTAGAGGAAAGAGTGGGTGTCGGGTTGGTTGTGGATGTGTGGATGATGATAAGAACGAGAACGCCAGGAAATGCGGGGAAACTTTCCACCTTCCGATGAGAAACGAGAGGGAAAAAAAAAAAAAGTTTCATCCAGGCTTCAATCTACTTGCACTTTCACAATTTAACCCAACGCAACCCAACCTTAACCTAGTTACACCACCCCTACATTCACCATGACTGGTGCACCTGCTAAACGCCAAAAACGAGAGGAATTCCGTAAGAAGATTGCTCAAGCTACGACTCCAACCACCGATTCAGGTGATGGCACACCCTCCCCCACTACCGTGCTCCTCGAACTGCCACGGAAGAAGTATTATCGCCAACGAGCTCATGCCAATGTTTTCTCCGACCATCTTCTGAAGTAGTATGTTTTCCTCCATGAATCCGTTGCTGTGATAACTCTGGTGTTAAACCAATTCGGGAAGACAAGACAAAACATATTGCTCTCGATGCACCCCTCTCGTCATTTTCTCCTGATAAGAAGAGCGGGCTGTCGCGCAAGTAGCTAAACAAATTTGAATTCATATAGTCCCCTCAGCCCAGCTCATATGAACTGGAGCACCCATTTTCCTGCCTTTGTGAACCCCGATCCCACTCAGACAACCCTCAAGGGCGATCGCAAACTTCTCAAGGATGTCGAGGTCGTTGATATCGGATGCGGCTTCGGGGGGTTACTTGTCGGACTTGCCCCAGTCCTACCAGATACCTTGATGGTTGGTACGTGATACAACCCACCCCCTTCTCTTCCACCCTTTCTTTACTTCTACATGATCTCTACATCTCAGATATCCTTAACACCCCAAGAAATTGGAAAACAATGCGCGAGAAACTTTTCTAACAACAAACATAGGAATGGAAATTCGCGCCCAAGTAACCGAATACCTCACCTCGCGCATCAAAGCTCTCCGCTCCCAACAACAACATCTCAAAGCTACCAATTCCTCCACCGCTACCTCATCTACACCTCCTGCACCGTCTCCTGCCCCAGTAGACACCACCGAAGACTCCCCCGCAGCCTCAACCATTGCCCCTCCCTCCACAACAGAAACCATTACTACCCTCATTCCTGGAGGATACCAAAACATCTCCGCCCTCCGCGCAAACACCATGAAGTTCTTCCCTAACTTCTTCGCCCGCGGCCAGCTCTCTAAAATCTTCATCTGTTTCCCCGACCCGCACTTCAAAGCACGGAAGCATAAGGCGCGCATCATCACCAAGTCCTTAAATGCAGAATATGCATATGCGTTGCGACCAGGCGGTTTACTCTACACTATCACCGATGTGGAGGAGTATCATTTTTGGATTCTGAGGCATTTTGCCAAGCAGCGTGAGACGGTGGATACAGATGCGGACGCGGATGTGGATATGGATGGTGAAGGCGAAGGGGTTGGGTCGGAGGAACTGTTTGATAGGTTGACTGAGGAGGAGTTGGAGCGCGATGAGTGTGTGCAAGTCATGCGGGAGTCTACAGAGGAAGGGAAAAAGGTGACAAGGAATAAAGGAAATAAGTATGTTGCTGTTTTTAGGAGAAGGGAGGATCCGGAGTGGGCTTAGCTCATTTGATGTAGTCTTGCTATTATTCCTTTTTCTCCCTGCACGTTTGATACTATTTATAAATATCTGTTAAAAATTTTTTCTTTTCTTTTTAGTTCTCTAGTTCTATAAATTAGAAAGTACTTTCGAGAATTAAGCGTCTCCGTGTCCTCCTAGTATCATTTTATAGTCCTCATATTATTTATTTCATTATCACCCTAGAAAGAAATCGTCTCAAGCGACTCTTCGCTTAAATTGAAAGTATATAGAAAAGCCCGCTTGCGCATATGCATCATTCTAAATGCCAAACCGGAAACAAGACCAGGAACAGACACAAACATGAGAAAAATAAGAGAAAACCAAGGAGAAAACAAAACATCGACATCTAACTCGTAACAAAGCCCACTAAATGCATAACAAAGCCCAGTTAAGGGGATAAAAATCACATCATTCATTAATTTCAGAGACTGCGGTTTGGAAGCGAGCTGTCTGTAATAATATGATGGCAAAAATCAAGACCTTGGGGATGATTTGAGCCGTATGCCTTCGCACCGTTCACAAACAGCCAGCTGAACAGGGCCTCCGATTATACGACCCTTGGCAGTTCTCCTAGGCTCACCTTCTCGGACAAAATATCGACCTTCGGGACCAAACCCATCACCACACTCATGGCAGACAAAACACTGGTCGTGCCATTTTCCCCCAACGGCAGTGATTACTACATCGTCTTCGACCGGCTTTTTGCAGCCTGCACACTGGGGAGCGGTTCGGCGGGAATGGCATTGCAAACACCAGGCATAACCGTCCTTTTCCACGAATGGAGTGTCTGCTGTGAAGGGCTATTGATTGACAGAGGGTCAGCAGGCATTCATGCAATAAGCAGAGGAGGGATAGTCATACATCACCACATTGCGCGCAGAAAAAATGGCCAACATGCCATTCAGCTCCACAGGCTACAACCACTTCTCCTTCTATAGGTGTTTTGCAGCTTTTGCATCTTGGGCTGAACAATTCATGAAAGTCTAGATGACAATAAAACCTCAATGACCAGGCCTCTTCATCGTGTTTCGAAGTTCCCGCAAGTCGCTCCTCTCGCTTACTCTCCGGCTCCTGGTAAAAGGCAACACACTCTAGTGCGGTGTGGCAGTGGTGGCAAGTAAAGCATTCTGGGTGAAAGCGTGTCCCGGCGGCAGTTACAATCTTTCCAGCAATCGGGAGTGAGCAGGCCTCACATTTGGCGGTTGGAACACCAGCGCGTGAGTACGTAGATAGCCAACGGTCTTGCGCCGATGGCATGAATCTTTTGAAAGAAGAGCTGGACCGTCGGTTGCCTTTCGGACTCGGTGAAGCCTTCTGGTTCTTCTTGGGACTTGACGATGGCTTACTCATCTCAGATATAGTCGGCGGTTTGTCATCAGGCAGATTGATGACAGGGACCGACTGGGGCTCAGAGACTTCGATCGCAGGGGCAGGAGGTGCCGGATTGGAAACCTGGATATTGGGGATTTCACTCTGTTTTGGCGGACTAGAAGCCTCGACTGGCTTCCAAGTTGGATCAAAACTCACGATTGGCCGGCCAGCTCGATCACTTACAGCTGTGGGCATGGGTAACTTGGTGCTTCGATCTGTTCGCCTTTTGCTCGTAGCCGCCCGAATATCGTCACTTCGAATCTCAATCCCATTTTTAGTGGGAACTGGCCGGCTGTCTCCTGAGGTAGTAGCAGGGGATGGCTGGGGAGGGGGTTCGTTGGTCTTGTATTCTGGATTTTTCGACTGGGTCGGAGGGTGTTTGTGAATCTCAAAGCGGGAGAGCTTGTCCACGAAGGGAATGCTACTGAAGCGACTAGGAAGGGGTCGAGACCCCTGAGGGACAGCATTCCGTGGTTTCGACCTCAGGGCAGATGAGTCCGACCTTGAGAATCTCGATCGTTCCTCCTCGCGCTCGCGGAAAGAGCCCGCCGGCTCCTCATAGATTTGGTCGTTGGGATTCCTGAAAATGCCTCTGGATGACTCATTGTTGACATCGACCAGGCCCAACCTATTACTTCCAGCTGTATTCAGTCCCGGACTTTGCTCCTGTGGTAACGCAAAATTGACTTTCAGGTTTTTCCGCGGGATGTCATTCTTTTTGCTTGGACTTTCTTCGTTTACATCCAATTCACCTGTGTCGTGGCCACCACGACTTTGCGAGCGGCCTCTTAGCGATAGGCGATGACTCTCGCGCCATGAGTTTCGGAATCCGTGATTTCTCTCCCGCGAATCGCTCTCGGGTTCCGGATCTTGGCGAGGCTTTTCCATATCGGGATTACGATAAGGCGCATAAGGATTCTTGTAAGGGACCCCAGGGTTTTGATGCATCCAGACGAGCTCTGTGGCCTCATCCTGAGCATCCTGGTGAATGCGGATTTCTTCGTGGAAATCCATCTCATGCAATGCGTCCCGTAGGGATCTTGCTTCCTCCTTCTCTATCCGTCGCTGATTGCTCTCTCGATAAGTGGCGGATGGGGAGGTGGTACCAGTAGGAGACCTAGGGCCAGGACTAGTGGGGATCCGAGAAGAGTAAACTCGGGTAGGGGATACATTTTTTCGAACAGGAACAATCCTAGGTTCTTGGGCTAGAGGACGTCCAACTGAGCTCCTAAAAGACTCCCGAGAGGAAATTGGCCGATGGTTGGAGAGCGCACTAGCAGCGCGAGGGCGATCGATCTCTGGCGGCGGCACAGCTGAAGGAATTCTCGAATGGCTGTAAGTCGACATCGCTGAGGTTGCTCGTGGCGGTAGATCTTCACGAGAATTGGAGGTGGACTCCGTTGACTTGGTCGGAAAGGGTCTGGATCCACCTGGACGTACGGGGCGATTTGTACGCAAGTCATTCAGGTAACTTGCTGCATCGGGGAAATTATCAGCCATGCTAGGACTTTCGAGGCCAAAAGGGAGAAAAGAAACAATTAAACAAATCCAGAAGTCTGTTTAAATCCAATCATCACAGAGAGAGAGGGAAGGAAAAAAAAAAAAAAAAAAGAGGAAGAGACAAGAATGCACGTTCGGGATGGTTACACCATCACTACTACTGTCAAAATACCGGAGAATGCCAAGATTCGGCCAACAATGCACTCACCGATCTGATCGTTTGACATGTATGAGGGTCCCGGGGGAGTTACCCTCCGTTGGGCATCTTTTGCCCGATGTTGAAGAGGAGAGCGATGAAGCATCACGGAAAGCAGACAATATTCATCCAAAAAGTTATATCAGGAATGTAAAAGAGTAGAAAGGAGGGGTGAAGGGGATTGAGTGAGGGATGAATTGGAATGATAGATGCTGATCTGTTGTAGCTGTAGGTAGTACTTGGTAGGTATGAAGTCAGTGGTGTAACTACGCGACGAGGGCCAATGAGCTTCGAGAAGGTGGCTGGGGTGTGGATTGGGAGAGGAAAGAAATAGAAAAAGAAAAAGCAACTATGGAATGTACTAGAAGGAGAGATTCTGCAATTCCATTCATGAAGGAATGAAGAGGTTAGCTTTATCTAGGGAGATTAATGGAGGAGAATAGATAAGAAGTCATCATGGTCGTTTCATCTGCGATGTAAACAGAGGAAGGGAAGAACTTGGATCCTCGGAAGGAGGAGACAACAAAACAGGAACCGGAGGAGGAGCTATGGCCATTGATCACTGATCATGGTAAAAATACGCTTACCGTCTGTAGGTATTGTCAGAGGGTCGAAATCGTCCCGCGGCCCAAAACAAACAGTGCCAACAGAAGAGGAGCCACACGTGGGGGGTGCGATGACTCATCTGAGCCCTAATTTACTTACTTTCCTTCGTTTAAGTGGATTTTAGAAAACTGTGGCAACCTACCTTAAACCAGCATAGTTAATATTAACTTACAGCTAATGTGTGGTGACTGGTCGGATATTCTTCCGAAATTCTGCTGTGCTATTATCACAGGTCGGAGTTTTTGGCAGAGTATATCAAAGGTTGGCGATATCATTCACATCGTTGTCAGATCGCCTCGGATCAGCCTCTCCTCTCCCTGTTCATGTTCACCTCTCATCCACTAGAAGGTAACTATCCAAGTTAGTTACCAATGAACCGAGCCATCGTCCTTCTCCAGACCCCGCACCGCTGAGTCGGCAACGGTGCCGGACTCATCTGTCCCATGGACATAAACTCAAGGTCCCGGTCGTGTAAACCAATTATGTCCTCGTTCTCGTCGGACTAATCGCCGACCTTAGGGTGGCCAAGAAATCTTAGTTCGCTAGGTTGGTTGATATTATCAGATAATTTCCTATTTCCTCTTTTTTTTTTTTTCTTCGAGGAGGGGGGATACATGACACATCGAGTTTGAGGAGCGCTCTTCGGGGCCTGTTGCTGCCTTGGATCTATCTATCTTACATCCTTCTCTGCTCTCTTTCTCTCTTTTATATATACCTCATCTCTATTTTAATACTTCAATTAAACTTTTAATTTTTTTTTCAAAAACCTTTCATATCAAAATCACTAGACTTGTGAGATAGAGAGAGAGAGAGAATTTTTCGATAGCCCGTCCTTGCGGTATATCAATACAAAGCAAAACACACGGGTTGTCCCAAATGGCAGATAATCCTCCTATCGATATAATTCGCTCTCGTGAATATGACCATGATCCACGGTTTCAAGAGTCTTGTAGACAAGGATCTCGGCCAGAGTTCGATCCTGAGATCGGCTCCAAGACTGACAGAGTAAAGTCCGAGCAGGATTTACCCCCAGATGGTGGCTATGGTTGGGTCTGTGTCGCCGCTGTTTTCTGGATTAATGCGCATACCTGGGGAATCAATAGCGTGGGTGCTCTTTCTCTCTCTCGTCATATAGACTGACACATTGCGTCGAGTCATACAGCCCTATAACTAACCACTCCCCCACCTTACAGAGCTATGGTGTTTTCCTTTCATACTACCTATCCCACGATGTTTTCCCCAACACCTCGGCTCTTGCGTACGCCTTTACCGGTGGTCTCAGCATCTCATGCGCCCTCCTAGTAGCCCCTCTGGCAACCTCTCTAATCCACATCCTCGGAAATCGGGTCGTCCTCAACATAGGCGTCTTCTTCGAAACTCTCTCCCTCATATCATCCTCCTTCGTCACACAGCGATGGCAGATCTTCCTCAGCCAAGGGGCCTGCTTCGGGGTCGGCATGGGCTTCCTCTTCGTAGGCAGCGTCGGAATAACCCCGCAGTGGTTTCATCGACGACGTAGTCTAGCCATGGGCATCAACGCCGCTGGATCCGGCCTGGGAGGCCTCATCTACTCCCTCGCCGTGGGCGCAATCATCCCCCGCTGGGGGCTCAGCTGGGCATTTCGAATCCTCGGCATCATAGCCTGCTGCGTCAACTTGGTGTGCGCAAACCTCCTCCGAGACCGCAACCAAGCCGTCGGAAGCCGATACAAGGCCTTCCATTTCCCCTTACTCAAGCGACCTGAAGTACTCCTCTTCCTCGGCTGGGGTATCTTCACCATGCTCGGCTACGTCGCCGTCCTCTTCAGCATGGCCAACTTCTCCCTCTCCGTCGGCCTCTCTGCCCACCAAGGCAGTATCGTCAGCGCCCTCCTCAACCTCGGCCAGGCCCTCGGCCGTCCCTTTGTCGGCATGTTCAGCGACAAACTCGGTCGCATCAACGTTGCCACCGTCCTCTCCTTCTGCTGTGGCCTCTTCTGTCTCCTGATCTGGACCTTCGCTAGAAGTATGGGTCTTGTCTCCTTTTTCTCCCTCCTCGTCGGCACCGTCGCCGGTACCTACTGGGCCACCGTCACCCCTGTCCTCGCGGAAATCATCGGCCTCAAGGACCTCCCCAGCGGTCTCAGCATCACCTGGATCATCCTCGTCGCCCCAACCACCGTCGCTGAACCCATCGCCCTTCTCCTCCGCGATAACAACGCCCCAGACTCCGTCTACCTCCATGTCCAGATCTTTACGGGTCTCATGTACATTGCCGCCGCCGCCTGTCTGTGGCTCGTCCGCGGCTGGAAAGTAGGCCATGACATTCGTGTTAAGCAAGACATGGTCGCCACCGCCGCTACACCCATGGACGAAAAGGAAACCGGTGCAGGAATGCCTGAGGCCCACAATAGCCAAACCAGTCCAACCGGGGAGCCCGAGTCCACCATAACTACATCAATCTGGTCTCCCCCTACCTTGCTGCGTCGGATGGTCGCCATGAAAAAAGTGTAAATCTATATAACTTGTACATGTCTCTAGAGGTCCTCTTTTGAAACGGAAAAATATATATCACTATGTAACTAATTAATGAAAATCACAATCACCATACTCCTTGTTAGATTGATGTATTTATTTGAGCATTACGACTTGATGAATGGAACGTTGCCTGGATGTAGGTACCTAGTCTAGGTATGTATACACTGAGAGACGCTGATTGGTCTAAGCCCGTGGTACCTACCCCGGTAGTTATGTAGTAGGCTGATAGTCTACATATACTAACTCGGGCACAAAGCTGTTAGATACGGTGCAAAGGATCCCAACATTCATGCATTACAAGCAACAAAAGAGAAAAACAAAAATTCGCTTTTTCTATCTGACCTATTTTTGGGTATCAAGGATGAGGATCCTGACCCTCCTCTTGCCAGCACCCCGTCCACTCTCTTCCTTCACGGAACTAACATTAACCTTGACCCTCTGGAAAAGTTCGACGGTCATCCCTCGTTCCTTGTCTGACTGTCCCTTGTCCGAGACCCTGAGAGTATACTCTTCACTGTCAAAGTCGCTTTCCCTCCTGACCACCAGCTCACGCCGTTCCTCGACAGATCGCAGCGCCGAGTCACCCGGGAGCACGAAGTCCTCCAAGCGCACCACTCCTTCAATGCCAAATCGGGGCACGAAAACTACGACTCCGTTCTCGAAGACCCGCATGACGTAACCATCCTCTTCGATACCAGTGTCCACTCCGTCCGCCAAAAGCTTTTCTCCGCGCGCCTTGAGGGCCTGACCTACATAATATTCAATGCTGGCACGGCCGGCGTACTGGGCGTTGCGATGGCGGTAGTTGATATTGCGGCAGATATCCTCGAGTCGATTGCGTGTCATTGAGCCTTCGATGGTGGCCCGACCGTCTTCGCCTTCGTAGCCGATTGCAGCGGCGAGTTGGCGATGGACGAGCAGATCTGCGTAACGCCGGATGGGGGAGGTGAAGTGGGTGTAGATAGGAGAAGCTAAACCGTAATGGCGAAATTCGGATTCAGCATGGGCCCCAGCACAGAAGTACTCAGCCGATGTCATGCAGCGGGTGGCGAGGATACGGACGAGTGTGTTGAAGAACGGGTTTTGAGAATCCACACACTGGTCAAGGGAGTCCGCAAGTGCTCGGGAGCTGGATACGTCCAGTCGCATATCTCGTTTTTTAGAGAGCTGAGTGATAAGTTCTTCAAAATTTTGGGGTGGGGGGGTGGCGTGGCGTCGTAGCATTGCTGTTTGGGAAAACGCATCATAGATTTTGGAGGCAACAGTAATATTGGCGTGGAGCATAAACTCTTCCACGAGACTGTTTGTAGCAAGCATAGCCTTGGTCTTAACGTCTGTGAGGGGGTCTCCGACTTCGTCGTTGTCGGTTTCGATTCGCACTTCGGGTGATGCAAGGTTCAGGGCGCCTGCATCCATACGTTTCTGACGGAGGATCTTTGAAAGATGGAGCAAGGTGCGCATGCTTTGTGTCAAATCATCTTGCTTTGAGGGATCATCAATACGCATTTGCGCCTGTTCATAACTAAAAGCCTCGCGAGAGCGAATTACCGATTTGGTAAAGTCGGTTGACACAACCTCAGCGTTAGGTGTCATTTCCCATAGGACTGAGAAGGCGTACCGTTCCACATACGGCTTGAGGGAACAAAGGTCGGTACCGAGGAGATGCGGCAACATATCAATACGCTTGTCAACAAGATAGACAGTTGTTCCACGAATGCTGGCTTCGAGGTCCATCGCATTGTTTGGCTTGACAAAATGAGACACATCTGCAATATGAACACCCACTTCAAAATTACCATTTGGCAATGGGCGCGCATGGAGAGCGTCATCGATATCTTGACAGCCCGGAGGATCAATACTGCAAATAAGGAGCTCCCGAAGGTCTCGCCTTCCTTTCCAACCCTTATCATCCTTGTTTTGTGGAACTCTCCAGTCATGGCCCTCAGCAGGAAGACAGTCCAAAACTGTCTTCGGGAATGGCTTGTACTGTACATCATATTCAAGTAACAGAGCTTCCGTCTCGGCTTCCTTCGTCTCCAGCTCGCCTAGTGATCGAATAAAGTGTCCAGTTGGGTATCTAGAATCACGGTCCCAAGCATCAATTGTGACGAGGATTCTCTGGCCCAAGAGATCTGCAGCTTGTCTGGTACGAACTCGAATTTTGGGGACCTTTTTATCCATAGGTAAAACGAATACATTTTGTTGTCGACGACCGGAAGAGGCTTGGGAGCCTGTTGAGCCAGAGTCCACGGTGCCAACATATTGCCGCCAGTTTCGTTTGATGACACCAACAACTTTCGCAGTTGGCTGTGGCTTTCCCTCAGAATTCTTCCCGTGTGCTTTTCTAACTTCTTCCTGAAGAGCCTTGCGTTCCCTTTCCGTTACCACAGCTTCATTATCTCCTGCCTCGGGGTTGTCGTTCTTTGTCACAGCTTCCTCATCCACAAGCTTCGTCGATGGAGATTTCCATTGGTCTTTAGGAAGAACTTCAACGACGACGACATCTCCAGAGATTGCCCTGTTGCTATTATCACGGCCCAGGATTATCAGAGGCTTATCGAACGCGGCGACATTGACAGATCCTTCCAAATAGTTATATGGGGAAACATTGAATATACCCTGGTGGAGCGTTCCTGCCCTTAGTTCTGTCATTATCTTGGACATCGAGTAATATTCCGGATAAAAAAGTTCACCACGGGCACCCTTCACCTCCCGCGCTTCTCTGGACTCGGTGATCATATCGAGCAGTTTGTCAGCATCCTCTAAGCCTGCAACATAGTCAGATAATGACAAGGCTGTCACTCCCTCCTCTTTCGCTTTGCGCAAGTTTTCCTTGTCATCGGTAATAACGACGATGGCTGGTATAGATTTCTCTTTCTTGCTCTTTTTAATTGTAGCGCGCAGATGGTCCATATACCATTTGGCTACAGTCCGCACCGCTCGGTCGTTCCTATCATTAATCGATTCATCCTGGCCCCTCCTAACGTGTGTCTCGAGGCGAAATTCGTTGAAAAAGAGGTAAAAGCGTTTCTCGTCGGTCTTGATCAAGGCAAGTAGGCGGTTATAGAGGGGTAACGACTGGTTTTTTAGCTCCTCGAGGACGGTTTGGAGGATAACAACATCGTAGAATGCTCCGGTATGTTCAAAAAGGTCCATTCCGTTCAGCAATGCATTCGTATCTGGGACAAGGTAATGGCCGCGAGGAAAGGCAGTCGTGCCGGCGGGATGCTCGGAGAGAATAAAAGGCGCAACTATTTTGCATTAGCCAAGTAGTCCAGCGAAATCGCGAAGACTTTTTCCTACCCTTGCCATTTGCATCTGTTGGAGCGACTGAGGGGCATATTGTGCATAATTTTGATGAGCAAGGAATATCCTGTCTGAGGTAGAGCTCTCGAACAATCTTTTGCACCTTGCCACTTTTCGTAGAGCGAACAAAAACTTTGCTAGTAACATTTGCAGTCTGCGGGTCAGAAGAAAAATCCTTTCGAAGGCTCTTCATCTTGTCGCGATAGAATGACCCGATAAGTGCGAGTCAGGCTATCTTCGACAGAGGTGGTTTGTTGGTGCAGTCAGTGACGTTCTTCAAATTATTTTCCGCATTGAAGCGCAGCCAGAGCCGGTCCGAATCGGGCAAGTGAACCGATGCTGGGTGCTATCACCACCCCAAACAACTATCGCTTATACATACACTTGGGAAGGTAGGTATTGTAATCCTTCATCGTCCGGAATTTTTTACCAAACTACTCGAAATATTTCAACTTTAAATCCAAGAAGCAGATATGGTTGTTGCTGTAAGTACAGTAGATACAGGGTGAAATTCACTTTCCAAATCTCTACTTACTAAATAGGCCGTGGGGCAACTATGCTCAACAGCGAGTATGGCGGCCAACTTGGCCCAGTGCCAAACACTTGTGAAGAAAGCAGTCGAAGCTGGAGCAAAGGTACAGTCCGTATATACAAATGTCTATCATTTATTCGTTGTCTCGAAAATAATAATAAAAAAAATCTCAATGTACTCTCTGACTCCCACTCTAGGCATTGTTTCTCCCTGAGGCTGCAGACTATATTGGCTCATCACCAGCAGAAACCATCTCGCTTGCCCGCTCAGTGCAAGATAGTGAATTTGTCCGGGGCCTCCAAGACGAAGCTAGAAGAACTAGTTTGCACATTAATGTTGGTATTCACGAGCCAGCTGCAAATGGGCGGGTAAAAAATACTCTCATCTGGATTGACAACCAAGGTGTCATTACACAACGTTATCAGAAAATCCACCTATTCGATGTTGATATCAAAGGAGGCCCTGTGCTTAAAGAGAGCTTGTTGGTCAATATTTCCCAGTTTTTTGTTCATTTACTGACAATTGTATGTGCATGTAAAAGGAGTGTTGAGAAGGGCATGGAAATAATATCGCCTTTTGATACCCCCATTGGGCGTGTTGGTATGACTATTTGCTTTGACGTAAGTTCAAAACATGTAGTGTCTCGTTTTTCAAAAGCTACGAAACCTCGTAATGAGGCTAATATGTACCACGGATATAGCTACGATTCCCTGAAATTAGTCTGGCATTGAAGCGGCAAAAAGCTCAGATAATAACATATCCATCTGCATTTACGGTTCCCACGGGCAAGGCACACTGGGAGATACTTCTTCGAGCCAGAGCTATTGAAACTCAGTCATATGTGATAGCTGCAGCACAGGCTGGTCCACATAACGAAAAAAGACGAAGTTATGGTCATTCTATGATTGTGAATCCATGGGGGGAAATCATCGCAAAGCTAGGTGATGACTATGAAGAACCACAAATCGCAATTGCCGATATCGACCTAGATATTCTAGAGAAGATTAGAGCAGAGATCCCGTTGATTAGGAGGACTGATGTTTACCCTGAGGTGTAGCATATCATATCATATAACCTGTTATCAATGTTGGATAGTTCCATTTAAATATAACATGCTTCTTGGAGAACCATTATTTCCATACTTGGACACGCTACTTTTAACCCCACTATATAGTGGCAAGTCTGTAAAGGAATAGTCTATGAGAAAGTATCTTTTTTTTCTTTTCCCCTTTCGTAGCTTGATAAGGCAAATAGGTGTGAGGAAAGTTTCATCATATAAAAAGACAGGATGCATGCGGTAACAGGGAAAGAAAAAAAAGGATAAAAATAAAAGAGAGAAAATAGAGAAAACCCATCTAAACCCGGACCGGCACGTCTTAAATAAGACAAGAGCAACCTTCCGACCCAAAATGTCTTGTGCGATTACTCTATGTACAATGTGCAATGAATATTGGGGAGGACAGCACAATCACTTGCGCTGAGCCTTATCAGGATCCTCTAAGATACCTTCAGCTTCCAGCCTTCGTCGAGCTTCTTCGAGAGCCCATGTTTGTATACTAGTGATTTGTTAGTATCATCTGCCGCGTAAGATACCTTCGAACCGAGTCATGAATCGACGGCATTCTTAAAGAAGCTGCAACAAAATTAGGAGGACATACGAAGTGTCTGGCTTGAAGACATATGCGACTCCGGCAACGAGAAGGCTGCCAATGAATCCGTAATACCAAATGTTCTCCCAGCCCTCTTTCACATACTTCTGGCCAGGTTTAACCCCGAAGAGCCAGCCAGTCGGAGGGTCGTAGTGGTCACCATGGTCGGCGGCACGGAGATTGCTTCGGGTAGAGAAACCCTTCACGTTCTGAGGCCCACGTAGTAGGCAGCGAGCACGAAGGCTATGCGACAACGGACGAGCAATCATTATGAATCTGTGTATGTCGATTAGGGTCGAGAATTCCCTGGTCTGGACTTAACAAGACAGGCGGTGGCGGTTTTGAACCCCTGTCGGATCGGAGGAGGCTAGCACCGGAGGGGAGATGGTCTTAAAATTGAGCAGAATTTTGGCCGTCAGAAGAGATAGTCGGCCCAATTGAGGAACTTCTGATGAGACTGACGTCGTGGGTGTCGCAGAAAGTGACGGGTTAGAGGGGTGATGAGAGACCTGGTGGATGATGTTCTGAAGCCGCAAAAGGCCGATGAGAGTCATTGCACTAGTCCTGATTTGGTAGCTCGTAATGCCCGCCTTTATGCCTGATAATAAAGGCAGTAAATATTTATGCCTGGGGCAGCAAAGACTTTACGCGCGACGCGTTCAGGAACAAGAGTCTTCATTTACTAAGTAATTATTACCGCGTCAACAGACTACAGGCCGTCACCGAATAACATGCATCCCATTTGAATTTCTTCAGACTAATTATTTCAAGAGATTCTGCTCTTTCCTGTCAAGAAAAGGTATTGGTAGGAAACTTTGATAATTATCCCTTCCTCTTTATTTGTCTCTGCTTACAACAAACTATATCAGCTAGACCTTCCATCGAGATGTCCTGTTGTTTTCCAATGAAGGGGAAACAGTATCAATCATGAACCCTACGTATAGAAATACTGGCTCAACCCCCGTTTCCTCGGCCTCTCGCACGAAACTGAATACATTCCGATATAACCATAAAGATGAAAGTGAAGTAGAGAGGTCATCTTTGAAGTTGTCACCAAAGAAGGGCCATGCAAATAAGGAAAATCAAACCTCATGGATTAATGGCGTGGTGGAGCAAGATCAGCCAGAGCTGCTGAAAAAGAAATCTCCAGATACAACACAATCAAACGGAACTAGAGAATGTCCACAGACTCCTGGAAACAGAATACCGTTAGCCGATCTGATCTGCAATGCTGAAGACGCATTAAGCCGAGCTCCTATCGGACAAGAGTTTACTCCAGAAGATTATGTTATCTGGCAGCATGCTCCTCCGAGTTCAAATCCGGACACAATGTCCCAAACACCTGCAACACAAAGCAAGAAGCGCCATCGCAGCTCCTCTCCAAGTAGCTCCCCCTTGGCGGGGAACTCGAAGAGCGCAGGGAAAGGGTCCTTTGACCTCCAAGCATTTCAGTCACTCCTCAAAACACCCCAGAATGATTTTGCCTCCGAGCTTTGGAGTAATTATGTGGGCAAGGCTAATGCAAATGGTACATCAGAAATGCAGCAGCCACGCCTTGCAACTCTGCTGTCTTCTTCGCCTCATACCCCAGCGTCAGCCAGGACGGGTCAAGATTCATCCGGCCTCAGACGTTCTATCAGCTGCAATGCTGAGTGGCCTAGTTCCAAGGCCAAGCGGCGGAGAATTGAAGGGG
Source organism: Aspergillus haitiensis (assembly GCA_027569155.1). Classification (NCBI taxonomy): domain Eukaryota; kingdom Fungi; phylum Ascomycota; class Eurotiomycetes; order Eurotiales; family Aspergillaceae; genus Aspergillus; species Aspergillus haitiensis. The sequence continues at coordinate 210,200 of JAPDEO010000056.1, forward strand.
ACAATTTTGTCACTGGTCGGTCAATATTCTCGCGCTCAAGGAGCAATGTAACAGTTTCAAAGGACTTCAAAACATCGAATTTCAGCACCCTTGTGAAAGAGATGGAAAAGAGTCTTCAAAAAGCCCCAAGAAGACAAACATCCGTGCCTAAAATTTCCCCTACATCAATCTACAACAAGGTACGACGAAGTCGATCCGCTTCGCCTACTGAAGCCAACTCTGTCCATCGCCCCAGAGAAACGACGAACCAGGAGAGCATACCCGACAATATTCGCCATGCCTCACACACTGAGAAGCCCCTACAAGGAGCATCTTCTGATTTCGAAGACGAGGATTTTGATCCAGAGTTTTTTGAACTTGCAGAGGCTTCTATGGATCCTTTTGTGGAATCGAAACAAGCAAGCTCGCCTACCCCTAATATGAACAACGATCAAGCTCCTAACCTACCCCCTCACAAAAAAATTAACCACCTCCGTGGTGAGACGAATGACGATATATCCCGCAAAGCAAATGAAAATACTACCCATGATGATAAATATACCCTTGACATTGATGAGTTTGATGACGACTTTGATGGGCTCTCCGATAATATAGATGAGCTGCTAGCGGGATGTGATGAAACCCCCAGCAGTAAAATATCTAGATCTCTTCAGCAGGAGACACCAGCATTGAATAATCCTTACCCACATGATGGCGCAGGAAAGTTATCTGCAGCAGCTGCAAAGCCCCGCAAAGAGATAAAACAACAGTATATATCTTCTGGCGATGAGTTTGATGACTGTGACTTTGAGGACATGGACTGTCTAGATCAGCCCGTGATGGGAACAGGTGAAGATAGTTCTCACAATGTCTGTCGTCCTAAAAGATACAATTGTTAGATACCTGCTAAGTATATTATAAATAGAAGTATAAAAATCGACAAGCTATCAAACGTTATTTGATTGTCGATGTTGCCGAGTCTACATATACTGCCCACAAAGGGCGCATCCAGCCAGAAAAGGTTCGCCATGAAATGCATTTGAAGCATCTTAATCCACAAGCTAACCTCGTAAAAGGTACTCTCAGTGCATGATGAAGCCACTAAACATAAGCGTGTCATAATCTTACGTGACTCATGGTTTGACAGCCCATGTGACAAGGACTCATACATCCACTTGATTGGAGAGTACGATGCAAAGGGAGAATGTATTGTCAATGATGCCCAAAACATGATCATCATACACCCAGATCATTTAATATCTGCAACAGTGGTTGCAGACTCAATCAGTTGTCAGCGAAGGGCAGTTTTGCAAGAGCGCATTAAGAAGACCTCTGATATTGGAAAGGCTCAAGTTTTTGGAAACATATTCCATGAAGTTTTCCAGGAGGCAATAAAGCTCAACAAGTGGGATACCGCCTCATTAAGGTTATTGGTTGAAAAGGTTACAGTAAAGCATATTGAAGAGTTGTACCTAATCCACATGAGCCTGCAGGAGGGTGTTAGCCATGTGATGGGGAGGATCCCAGGAGTTCAAACATGGGCAGAACTTTTCATGAGACCCAAACCAGGCGTAAGTAAGATCTCCATTATTGTGCGCAGCAGATTTTTAACTAGAATTTAGCCTCGATCTCTTGTTGATGACCGAAATAGCTCCAAACTTCAGTTGAGCGTTAACAAGCTCCTTGAAGTCGAGGAGCATATTTGGTCCCCCATGTATGGCCTCAAAGGTAATATTGATGCCACAGTACAAGTTGCTTGTAATGAAGGAGATGGCGATAAAAACCTCCTGGTGCCTCTTGAGCTTAAAACCGGCAATAAGGAGACGAACCAGGCTCATCGAGCCCAAACTGCACTCTACACATTGCTACTTTCTGATCGCTATGGTAAGTTCTTGTTTCTTCTTGGCGGATCCACTCACATCTATTGACCATTGTCCCCATGATTAGACGTGGATGTAACCTTTGGCTTGCTCTACTATCTCGAGACATCAAAAATCCTCCGAGTCCGCGGTATTCGGCATGAGCTTCTCCAAATGATCCAACAGCGCAATCTCTTAGCCGGATTTGTACGACACAGAACATATCTACCACCGATGATCAAAAGACCTTCGATGTGCAATAAATGCTATTCAAAAACCGCCTGCTTTATCTACCATAAACTTGCGGATGATGGAAATGGTGAAACAAGTGGCCTTGGCGACGAGTTTGTGAAGGCAATGGATCATTTAAACCCGCAACATCGAGACTTTTTTAGAAAATGGGATGATCTTCTTACAAAGGAAGAACAAAGCATGATGAGGTTTAAGCGAGAGCTATGGACATTACTGAGCAGTGAACGAGAGGCTCTCGGACGATGTTTTGGTAGCATCATGATTGAGCCCGGATCTGCTTGCGAGGACAAAGATGGAACAAAGATCAATCGATATCGCTATACATTTGTTAAGAAACAGTCATCGCCTTCATTTTCATTTGCTGAATCTCAGATCGCTATTGGGGAGCCCATTGTGATTTCTGATGAAAAGGGTCACTTTGCCCTTGCAAATGGATATGTCATCCAGATCAGCCCGAGACAAATTACTGTTGCAGTGGATCGGCGGCTACACAACGCTAGAACTAGGACCAGTGGATTCGATGCAAAACGGAACCAGACATTCAGGGGCATTATGGAAATTCTCGAAAATGGCACTTCTTCAACTGCGCCGCCAACAGAACCAAAGGATGACACGCTCTACCGCCTCGACAAAGATGAGTTCAGCAATGGCATGGCTATTGTTCGAAGTAATCTCATCGCCATGATGGAAAGAGATTTGTTCCAAGCCAAGCAATTAAGGAAGCTTATAATTGAGAGAGAGCCTCCGCAGTTCAAATCCAATGTGCCACCCTTTAAATTGCTAGGAGCTGATGAGGGGAGTCTTAATATTGACCAAAAAAGAGCAATTGACAAGGTGATGAGTGCCCGAGACTATGCTCTAGTGCTAGGTATGCCAGGGACAGGAAAAACTACAACGATAGCTCATATAATTCGAGCCCTAGTCGCCCAAGGAAAGAGCGTGCTGTTGACTTCATACACCCATACTGCAGTTGACAACATTTTACTAAAAATCCGCGATGAGACGATTCGTATTTTACGAATTGGAGCTGCGGCAAAAGTGCACCCCGATGTGCAGCAATTTGCTGATCTCGCAGCAATTCCGAAGGCCACCATCGAGGAGCTAAGAGCTTCGTATGAAGACTCACAGGTGGTAGCGACTACGTGCCTAGGAGTAGGTCACAACATCTTCAATCAACGCATATTTGATTATTGCATTGTGGATGAGGCTTCTCAAATCACTCTTCCTGTGTGTCTAGGCCCTATTCGAATGGCGAAGACCTTCATTCTCGTTGGTGATCACTATCAGCTACCACCGCTAGTCCAAAATAAAGAGGCACAAGCAGGAGGTCTCGACGTGAGCCTTTTCAAACTTCTTTCGGACGCGCACCCTGCTTCTGTTGTGAATCTTGAACATCAATACCGAATGTGCGAGGATATTATGCTCCTATCAAACACCCTCATTTACTCAGGACACCTGAAATGTGGGAGCCCCGAAGTTGCTACACAATCTCTCAAAATTCCCAGCCTTGGTGGCCTTAAGCAACACCATCTGTGCAGCTTTTCCCAACCATCTAAAGCCCGCCAAATCTGCCTAGGGACGAGCCAAGGTCGCTGCTGGCTACGTGACTTGGTGGATCCTTCAGCGAAAACATACCTAGTCAACACTGACACACTAGTTCCAGCATGTCGAGATGTCGCTAATGGCTCACGAATTGTGAACCCCACAGAAGCGACAATTTGCACTCAACTTGTCGAATCTTTCGTCTCGTGCGGCATCCCTCTCCGCAGCATCGGGGTCATCACATTCTACCGCAGCCAACTTTCGCTTCTGAAGCAAAACCTACGCCACTACCTCCCAGAGCTCGAAATGCACACCGCAGACAAATTTCAGGGCCGCGACAAAGACATCATTATTCTGAGTTGCGTCCGCAGTAATCCGGATAACTACGTAGGCGATCTTCTCAGCGATTGGAGACGCGTCAATGTTGCCTTCACAAGGGCCCGCACCAAACTTCTTGTCATTGGCAGCAAACAGACACTCCGCGATGGCAATGAACTTCTCGGCAAGTACGTGAGGCTTGTTGAATCCCGCGGATGGATCTACGATTTACCGAAGAGTGCCGTAGATGATCATACGTTTGATGGAAATAGTCTGCTTTCAACCTATGATCAAACCACTCCGAGCCCAAAAAAGAGCCCTTCATTTAATCAGACGGTCACCCGGAAGCCGCTTAGTCCCGTCCAGGACCGGCAAGGATTCAAGTCAAGCAGTCTACGGAAGCCTGCTAAGAAGGGAATGAAAATCATGAACGGTCACACAGTCCTTGGTAATAGACCACTTCTACAGGATTTGGTAAATGATTTCGTTGGATGATACTGTTTTCCTTAACTGTCTTTTTTCTCATCTTGGTTATTTCTCACCATATTGATTATTAATTCCTGCTTAGTTATTAGGTGTTGGGTGTTTCTAGGTGTTTCTGGAAATACACTCGCACTTGGATTTTTCTTGTTTGGTCTGTTGGTGGTTGCCTTATTTAGGCGGTTGATTAGTATACACAATGCGTATTGAAATGAAAGTATTAAACTTCTCATACCAGATGTAGAGCCGGCTTGGGGAGAGGGGAGGGGAGAATTTTACATTAGGCAGAATGGTCTACAGGATGAGAATATAATGATTACTGAACCTATAAAATCAATATTAAGAGATACCGACTGAATATAACCAGTGATGAGGCCACTACAGTTCCATATCAAGAAAACAAAAACTCAACTTTTGATTTAAAGCAATCCATGATCATGTCCACTATTTTTGAGAGTTGTCATATATCTTGGGCTGTCAGGAGTCTGTGTGTGCATTATTTACTGGCTTTTTTTTTTCCCCTCTCTTGATGAGACTAGAGATCTAGATTTACGCTCTAGTTGTCGTAGGCTGCCGTTCTTTTTAAGCAGGATTCTGTTACCTAGGTTTGTGCAATACACTAACTAAAGACAATTAGGAGTTTGATGATCACTTTCGGATCCATGGCAGAAAGTTTCAAAAAAATGCTAGATGCTTCCATGAAGCCAGCCAGATGCTGCTGTCCTCCTGAAAATTGTGTTTTGAAAAATCGATTACATGAAATCAAATTGACACTATGTTGACACCTAGAATCTGTGGTTTGTGGGAGGAGGGAGCCTCAATCGGGAGTATTGGTGTTTTGTTAAGTATCAAAATCACTCCAGATATTCACTCTTTCTTGCCTACCTACTGCATATAAGCCCATTTCTCTAAAACTACTATAGAATATCTTCTCATCTTTTATATCATGTCGTAGCTTTAGAACATTTGGAAAGCTCAATATTACACTTAAATTTCAAGATTCCAAGGACAGCTTTGCAGAGGAAGCTGTTCAAGATTTTATTCCCCTTCATTTGTATTATCCCTCCTATCATCCTATGCCTTCTAAACCCCTTCCTTATCCGCCTTCTTCAACTTGGAAACGGTAAAACCACGGGTCTTGCATTACAAAACTGACGCCCCAACATATTCCCAGCATATAAAGAGACGACTATGCATGGCGTTTTCCTCGCCTGTTACATCGTTCTGCATACTAGGCAACGCCATGATCGTATACCCATCCTGTCCTTCTATAGCAGCCTTCCCGAGAGCGCTCGAGGAAAGGGCAAGCCAGGAGGGTATGTCCAATTTTCGGGCAGCTGTTTCCTGACTATTGGGCCATAAGATATTAGTGAACTTGGTTTTGCAAAAATTGGGAGGGTAAATAGGTGAATTTATAATAGAGAAGAAAAAAAAAAGGTGAACGGGACAACATACAACAAGATGACGAATAATTGCATAATCCACTTTGGAGGAATAAATCCATGCCATTTTAAGCTGACTAGATCAGCAGATTGTGTCTCGCCAATTTCTGGTGCTTTGTATCGACATAAATACGGATCAACATCATCATTTGCAGAAGCTCGACTAGATTCAAGCGAGACCATTGCCAACCATTCTGAAATATCTTGGCAATATTCTTTAATATCGGTCTCCGGCAATTTCGAGCTCATTCTCATGGCGTGAAATGAAGGGGTGAATATACTATGGTGGTGAGTGTGGAGTGGTTCACAAGCGATAAGTTGTGGGTGATTTCCCTTCAGAGAAATGTCATCTAGGTTCCTGATTAGCCTCCGTGTAGCAGGAATATGAACTTATGCTGTCCGATTTCCCATGATGTGAAATCATTACAAGTACGTACCATCTGAGATGCCTTTTGACTCAGTCGCTAGATCAGAAAATAACCAGGTGACGGTTTTATTAAGGACATTTTTGAATGCCCATTCAATTCTTTGGAAGCCCTTCTTTCCATGTAGCATTGAAGGCTGTCTTAGGTTTAATTTCACAACTTCAGAGAAAACGATAGTGAAATTTATGGATGATTAGCAATTACATAGTGAGATGCACGGCATGAAAAGGGTCGCTTACGATATCTTTCCTTGACATGCTTCTTTCCCCCATTGCGTATAGGAGTTCCTGTAAGCCCAGTGCGTTCAAATATTGCCTTACCAAGCTCCAATGACAATATCCCTGGGAACGAATCAATATAATGATGATTATTTATGCAAAAAGGCAATGGTTGGAGGACAAACCATCCTTAAGAGTGAAAGTATCATCCGAGCCGGGATGTCCCTCAGATATCATGAGAATATTCCCTAGGAGTTTTGACCATAGTTAGAATGACTTCTCTGTTTAAAGCTCTCTTTGAACTCCTCTTGTGTGTCGTAGGAAAGACATGAAGGGAATCTGGTATAAGGCTGAATTTAAATAATGAGTCATGAAATACCGGTCTTAATATAGGTATTAAAAAAGTCAGCCTCTAAGAGAGATGACAAGGACATAGAGACTCGTGCATATCGAAGGTCTAATAGTTTGGGACCAAATGAGCTTTCAATTGCCAAGTAAACTTCTTTTGGCAAAATAACCTCCACCTGTGGATAAATTCGTCAGCCAATATGCCTGGTGGGAAATCATGGAGCCTTTAAAGACCCTTTTTAATAAAATCTACACACCGTGTGTACAAATGGGTGGTTGAGAATCGCTGAGAATGGTGGTTTTTTAGTGGGTATCTGCTTGGGGTCGATGAAGTGAGGTAATTCGGCCACTGTGGTGTAGCACTTTTCACGCCGCGAGGCATCATCATCCTCTAAGTCAAACATGCTGGGTTTTCAAGATACTATCAAAAGTCAAACTTGAATTGGTGTAATTCGAGATTATTCGGTGAGAGAGAAATCACTGCATCTAGAGTAGATCCGATGAAAGCTTTTGCTCTTAAGGCTGTCTGCGAGGACCTAAACTGGAGTAAAAAAAAAAAAAAAATTGGATAGGAAAATTGGATCTGATGAATGTATCTCCCTAGCTGTAATTTTTTTTTTTTTTTTTTTTTTACGCCCGCGAACTAAAATCAACTAATGAGCAGTGAAGAATGTCTCTGAGCCTCTAGGGATACAGCAGGATGGAACGATGGGGTCGATGGATTTCTGGGTGAAAATGATGTTGTTGCGGTTCCAACGGGATATATCATCATCAATAGGAAGTAGGTGTCTAGGTATCTAGGTACCACCAACGACTCAAAGAGATGTACCAATCCAAGCAATATCAAAAGGATATACTCCGTTGATCTCTTATGTTTTCAAGGTTGATTTGAAGATATCCTGAAAGAGTATTTCTTTGTCGGAGTGGAAGGTCCTGGTTGGTACCTCAGGCACCAAGGCATGCTCTCTTTTATCACAAGCTGCAACTCGAAAAAGAGGAAGAAATGCTCAACAAGAATAATCAATTGACCACGCCGTCCAGCAACGCGCTCTGACGAAAACCCCTTTTGTAATCCACGCCTACTTAAGATCGCATAGCTCGAGCGCAATTTCCTCTCCTTCCCTTGGTTCTGTGGTAAAAGGCCGCCCTCTCTCCTCGACAACGCCCCTCGGGGCATGTGAGCTTCGACAAGCTACACCTGTCGCAATCAGCTATGGCTCCTCCTCGTCGAAATCTCCTAGCTAAGGAGCGGTTTGCGTTTGCCTTTGGAACGCTCAAGACGCAGAGCTATCATGATCCCATAGCTAGAGGCCCGGGGTCTCATACGTACGTTTTCCGCCAGGGAAAACCTGAGTGCGCTCCTGTATCCCCCCGCCGCCATTGGGGCGGCGCCATCGACATCACACCCTCGAACAAAGAAGCTTCATGCTAACTGGGGATTCTCTCCCACCATAGAATCCGCACAATCGCATGGAATCCCACTGGTCAGCTCATTGCCACAGGCTCTGCCGATCGCACCCTTCGAATCTGGAACCCGGAGCGCTCGCAAGCAAAGTACTCCACTGACCTCCGCGGTCATAATGCGGGGATCGAGAAAGTCCTCTTTAACCCCGTCCGCGATTCCGAATTAGCGAGTTGCTCAACCGATGGGACCGTCCGTCTCTGGGATGTGAGATCTAAGACATGCGTGAGTCGTCTTGATGTTGGCGGCGAGGCATTCACTCTATCCTGGTCCGCCGACGGGACTGTTTTGATGGTCGGAAGAAAGGTTAATAATATCATCCATTTCACCCTATTATGCGAATTGAAGTGAAAGCTAATGGAAACAAAAAATATTTAGGACGATACCCTTATACCCATCTCCATCGAGTCCCCTTCCTCCCCAAATATCCTCATACCCACAGCGTCGGGGATCAAACCCCCCACCACTACTACCTCCCTCCCAACAACCTACAAGATGCTTGATCCCCATCCTCAACCCATACAAACCAACGCAACCACCTTCTCTCATCACATCTCCACCCCAGCTTCGCCTGACCTTCACCTCTTCGCAACAACCGGCGAAGGTACCGTGAAAATCATGTCATATCCCTCTTTCAACGTCCTCCACACCCTCCACGCACACACATCCGCCTGTCTCTCCATCTCCCTCGCCCCCACAGGTCGCTACCTAGCTGTCGGCGGCAGCGATGCCCTCATCTCCCTTTGGGACACGACGGACTGGATCTGTCGTCGTACGGTATCCAGCGCTAATGGCGGTGCCGTACGCGGCGTGAGCTGGAGCTTCGACGGCAGATTCATCTGCGGCGCGTGTGATGAGGTCGGATGTGGTGGAAATGGAATCGAAATCTTCCACGCCGAAACAGGTGAAAGTGTCTACACGGTCCCCACGGGCGGGAGCTCAAACACGGGGATTCCAGCTGTCGCATGGCATCCGTCCCGGTATTGGTTGGCTTATTCGACTACGGCTGATGGGACTGCGCCTGGCGGGTTGAGGATTGTAGGGGCTGCAGGGGGCAGTTTATAGTAATAGGTAGTAGTATTTAATTAGAATCTACCTAGTCATAGTTAAACCCTTTCTCTCTCTCTCTCTCTCTTCTTCAGAAAAATAAATTTGATTCGGTATTACACGAAGTGTCTTCTTGCCGTTATATCACCAAGGTTGTTCTGCTGAACGTTCATCTTCATCTACTTTCTTTTCTTCAAAAAATCTGGTCTCGATCACTAGAGACATAGTGAGCATGAGTTAGAAAAAAATCTGGACAGGTTTCCTCAAGTAGAATTTATATTCATCAAGCTATTCTTGAAAGTAAAATAGTGGCGTCGGGGTATATTCACTACCTACCTAAGGCACCGACCGTATAGCCATCCATACCTAGGTATTGATCATTATGCGCCGCAAGAAAGTCACAAAATCCCACCCACCCCCACACGCTGAAGAAAAAGAGAAGGATAGGGAAGCCAAAGAGAAATATATAAAACAAACAAAAACATATCGGTATAGAAATGGATTTGTAGAAGAGGATTATAATCGAATAATACCGCAAGGAGAGCGTCATAGGCCAAATCCAATAACTCCAACCTCATTAATAACAAAACATAGGTACTTTATATACCGGCCATGATTAGATCTTGCCGTACACGCCGAGCGAGGGACAGCGTATTTATGAATTCCAAGATCCAAGGCTCATAATTTGAGCCCACTGCTCCACCCCGCCTGGCATAAGATCGATGTTTTCGTTGTTAGGATCTGCATTCCCGCCGGCTGGGTAATTCCACATGGGATGGATGGCGCCATCAGACCCAGTCGAGTCCATCGGTGTGATTATAGTAGCAGGGAGCACTTGCGGGGGAGCTGAGACGGGGAAGAATGTACTGGGAGACTCAAACGAGGTAACGGGATCTGGCATGAGACCGTTTAATGATGAAGGATTCCGGGCGCATTTTGGTGATGCGGGGTTGTCGGCAGTTCTTAAAAACGAATGATTTGAGGATGAATTGACAGTTGATGATGGTGTTGAGTCATCTCGTCCAGAAGTACTTGTGTCATTAAATTCGGGTGGGAAATTTACATCTAAAGCCGCTCCCAACCCACCCGGGTCGACTTCACCAATGTTATATGGTAGGGTAGAGCCCATGGACGACGGTTTGATATTTGACGGTCGGATCGATGTTTGCTTAGTCCGATTAGCAAGGGAAGGTCCAGCGTGCACCTCAGGCTGAGCAGCGTCTTTCTCGAGCTCTTTAGCTCGCGCTAGGTCCATAAGAGAAGAAGTTAGGCAAATTGCACCAGGTTTCAAATGAGCCTAGAATAGGGTATGGTCAGCATCATGATTTTCTGTATTTTGAAGTTCCAGGTGGTTCTTACTCTATCTTTTGAGGTGTCATTATAGAAAAAGTCTTTTCGTGATACACTCGACCGAGTCGAGGAAATTCGAATGTCCTTGAATGGGGTGCCCTCAATATCAACATCTAGCTGAACAAGGAAAGACTCAGTCAAAGGGTTTTTCCTCTTTAAGGCGTCCAGAACTGAGAAGACAAATTGCAGGGATGAGCGAGCAGCCATATCATCAGGGCGGAATTTCAAGTACTGCACAAAGACACGCGCGGCTACATATACACAAAACGATAGGAAGGGATTCATCTGAAAATTGTTAGTTTGTGTAAAAGGAAGTACTCCGTTTTCAGGATGCTTACTGTGGTCAAATCCATAGAGCTAACCATCTTCATGATACTCGATATTTGTTCAGCAGCAACTATGCACCTCCTTTTACTCTCAATAACAATCTGTTCTGGCATTCTATTCTTTTCGGCCTTATAAATAGCAGCTTGGTGAAGGCATATAGTAGATGTGTGCACAGCCATATTAGCGAATACAACATTCGGATCATGCATTCCAGCCGGAAGGCGCAAATGATTAGGCATCGATAGAGCAAAATGAAGGAGGATATTGTCGTGAGACCTATGCCTCTGCCAAAATATACCGTTGAGGTCACTCTCGTTGTCATCCGGCTCGGGTCGGTGAAGATGAGCAACATTTCGTCCAAATAAGGATGAGAGGAAAGAAACGCTTCCCAATGGTGAGAGCATTTGAAATCCCTCACCAATTAAGATGCTATTTAAAGGCGGTGTCTGCTCTGGTTTGCCTTTGACAAATGCTTCCTCAAACGTAGGAAGGTTTGTCGAGATCTAGGAAGTAAGTCAATCACCGTTATCTTCAAGGGGGATTAAAATCATGATAACTAACATCCCGCTCGTCCAATATAAAAGGCCATCCTGTTCCGATACTCGCATATCTGTCAATGCAGAATGTGATCCAAAATACCCTCCTTCTCTCTTCTTTTTCTACCCAATCTCTAGGCGGCGGCAAACATTGCTTCGCCTCAAGTGCTGCACCGTCGAGGCGATGTAGGCCCAACATAAGAGCTAGTCTAGCGGCCTTTCCCGCACTCAACCAGGCCCGAGGGAAAAACATCATTTTATACTCATAAGCACTTATGAGTAGCCAGGTCTGACAGTGCGCTAAAGAGAGCACACCTTCCCCTAGGCCCTTCATTTCATCTAAGTCTGCATACTTGCGAGCTCGCTGGTAGAACAGGCTGTGTAAACTTGAGTATTTGTCGATAATAGAAGCAGCCGTGCACCAAATAGTATACTGCAAGCACACGGGAGGTCGTATATTGGGAGCGAAGTCCATAGCGGCCATATATCTCGGGCGGTGTATCATTGGCAGGGCAGGGTAAACTTTCTCAAAGAAAATCCGGTGTCTACAAAGAGCGTAAGAGACTGGCTATCAAAGGGACGTGCAATGGCGCAATGCAAGTGGAACATACAGGTCATCTGTCACCTCACGCGATGGAAGAGGCTCTTCCAGTCCCAAGCTTATCATATCCCATCCGAAATGGCTCGTTCCATCCGTATCTGCAGACATAAAGGACGGTGCAGCGCCAGCACCGAGCGGGCCATCAAGGGGAGGCATGGAGGTTTCCATGTGGTTCGGAAGTGAAGGAATCTCAGTTATATCTACCGGCTCATTCTGTAGGGGGGCAGAGAAGCTATTTTCTTGCACACCGGGTTCTTGTGATTTTAACATTGTCTCGACCTGGGCTTTCCGGGAACTGTTAGCATGGGCGGTAAAAAACCAAAGGCAAAGGACTGAATGACGGTTGAAATGTAGCATACCCAGTCGCGCTTCCAGCTGCTTCACATATCCTCTCTTCGGGCCACTTTTCTTGCGAGCCTCTTCATACAGGCATTCATGGCCAAGCCGCGAGCAAGTCCCACAACTAGGCTTCCTTCCATCACACCTCAACTTCCTCCTCCGGCAGACAGCACATGCGATGCGTTTCGGGCGGGGGACATAGCTGCTATCGCCATTATTTTGCCTGGTTGTAGATGGCTCGGCATCATGATTTGTCATAAACTGGGGCGACTGAGATGAATTCTTCGAGCTTGAGGCTTGATGAGGTTGGATGTCGTAAGAAGAAGTATCCATGGCTTTTCTGGGAGGGGGGGGGATGGCGTGGGCGGTGGGGGTTGGCTTTGAAGATCGTCAAAAACTGGAGGCGCCAGACCTCAAACACAAAAAGTGTGGATAAACCCCCGGTTGCAGCATGAAGACCGCGAGATACCAACTTACAGTCGATGATAGAGATCGTATGTGACTGCTAAGGATGAAAGACACTGCGCCACGGGAGTGCAGGGAGCTCTGAGTCGTAATTGGAGAGTTTCCTTGTCCAGCTCCCGGTCTCTAGTCCATCAGTCATCAGGGAGAATAATGCCCCCAACAATAATGAAAGGCACATAGTAGTAGATGAGATAGGACTCGAATCCGCAAAGCACGAATAAACGGACAATAATCATAAAAAATCAAAATGATGGAATAGATGTATCAACTTATGTTCCTTTAGTAAATTATTATTAGGCACCCAAAACATCAAGTAGAGCAACCACGTTTTCGTGGGACGCGAACACTTCTGACAGAGGTTTCACCATCGAAAGAGTAATTACATGAACATCAGCCGAGATACAAACATATATACAGCATGAGATTGCAGATCCTTACAAAATTTCGGAGTTTAATATCGGAGTTTTTCATCGCGCTTCATCGGTACTTGCAAAAGTAAAATGGGGCGATGACATCACAAACGCGGACTTGGTATTTTTGATAAGGGCCCTGAGTAGTATACAGCAACAACGCCTCTACACTAGACGGCGGATACATGAAGAAAATAAGATCTAAGGACAGGAGCACCGGGGGACAAAGGTAGGTAGGTAGACAAGATAACACGCCTTGCGCCCAATGCGGGGGAGGGATCAGAGTATATAGTACAGTACATACAGGATAGCCGAAGAACAACAGCCTGGAGCAAGGGTGCAATACAAAAGAATTCTAATCGGATATGGGAACCTGTACCCAAGGGGGAAAAAATGAAAAGAAAAAGAGAAAGGGAAAAAAGAAGATTAAACAAGAAATTTAGTGAAAACACATTTTCTCGTGCGTGATTGAGCGTCGTCGAAGGTCATACAAACAGTAAAGCCCAAGACGAGAGTTCAACAAGAGCAGCAGGTTTCAATGGAGTGGAAATCTCTCTAGTTATATCCTCTGCGACGCTTACCCTGGTTGCGAACTCTTGGAACCACAACAGCCTTATTAATCTTCCACTTGGGGCGAGTCTTGTATCCAGATTTGGCCTGTAAAAATCCAATTAGCACGATAGAAGGAGAGAGAATAAAAAGAATATCCAGGTAGAAAACATACCGGTAGACCCCAAGGACTCTTGGGATCAACATTACCCTTCGACTTGCCTCGTCCACCACCATGAGGATGATCAGCGGCGTTCATTGCAAGACCACGGACCGTTGGTCGAATATTCAGCCAGCGTGACCGGCCAGCCTTTCCGAGCTGAGTGTACTGGTAGTTCGGATTACTCGCAACACCAACAGTAGCACAGCAATCCTTATGGATTAGGCGGACTTCACCACTCTGGAGACGAATGGTGACATGTTGGAGGATACGATCTTGTTTCTGTTTCTCACGTTGTGACATTGGCTTCTTGGCCTCCTGTCCATCCTGATTCTCCTGGCTCTCTGCCTCTTCAGGTTTGGATTGTGTATTGCTGCCCTTAGCAATGACAGTGGCGAATGTTCCAGCACTCCGGCATAGTTGACCACCCATACCCGGACGCAGGCCAACATTGAATATTAACGTACCAACAGGGATCATATGTAGCGGCAAGCAGTTTCCTCTCCAGGCGGTTCTGGCTGCAAGAACACCAGGATCCACAACCCCTCCCATGCTCTTCCAAAGGTCTTCGGGGATGCCGGACATGTAGCTTTGCACAACATCACCCGCCCTCATACCATCTGCTGCTAGGATATAACTCAAACGCTGAGTCTCTTGGCTGCGCACAAGCGCGATATGGGCACTACGTCCAGGGTCATGCTCAATGCGTTCCACGAGATGTGGGCCAGGAGCGGCTCTCTCAAAATCAACGATTCGAATCCGACGTTTGTGACCACCACCGCGATGACGAACGGTAACTCTTCCAGTATTATTCCGACCTCCTTTACTCTGGCCTCTCTTGGGGAATGTCAGCTTTTGTACCGGGCGTCCTTTCCAGAGGTGGTCATTAATTGGTCTCCGCAAATGTCGGATACCGGGAGTTCTAGGTTTGTATGATCGGAGGAGAACGCCAGCATCATCACGGGTGGGGGGAGGCGCGAAGGCAATGCTTGGGTCAAAGGTCGAAGTCGACTCATCGGCCGGCACATTGTCTTGTTGATTGATAGTGGTTGAATAAGCTCGCGAGGAAGCTGATGAGAGGCACCTAAAAGGGAGTCGTAGGCCCATGAGGGCCATCCGAGGCTGAAGCATGCTGGAAATTTAGTTGGGGAAGTAGAGGGAAGTGCCAGATAGTAAAGCAATTGACCAGTAGGGTTGTGGATGCGGGTTCAGAGAAAAAGTCGGGATTGCAATGGAAGTGTATTCGATAAAGGCCGAGTAGCAACAACTATTGTTCCATCATCCTTGCGTATAAAAGGCAAGAAAGGAGAAAGGTAAATAATAATAGGTGAGTCGGAAAACACCACAATTCAATTGACGGAAAATATACCCTCTTTTAGTTGGTAGAGGTATATTGTTGGGATATCCGTGAAGACTCGCAACCGCAACGGCTCTTGTCCCGACTTGAAGCAAAAATGTCTTTGGAGCGATTTGCAGATGTGGCTCAGTCATTTTCACATGACCAGTGCACCGCCATGTGGATATCGATGTGGCGCAGGAAGTGCCCAGTCACGGGAGGGCAAGTCACGGGAGAGCGCGCGTCAGAACGCCTTCAAAAAGAAGGCGTCAAAAACTCAGCTGGTTGCTGCGCAACGGATTTTGTTTTGGCGATCGTGGCCGCGCGCCGAATCACGTTTTCTCTCGCGATGGCGTTTTCGCTCCCCATCATTGCCTTGACAACTTCCAGGCATCGGTCATGGATGGCAATCCTCTCCTCCACAGCGAATAATTTCCCTCCTTTCGTGACAGTATCGATACCACCTTGCTTCGACATTGTTGATCTCAGTTCCCATAATAATATCCAGAATTATCGTATCTTGTGTTGTATTTTGCATCGTAGTTACCCAGCTAATACCAACCATACATCAAAAGAGTACATCCACCACAACATACATACATACGGAGTACATACATAAAGTTACCTGTTGTCCTACCTATTACTTTTACGACGCTCTCACCCCCTCTGTTTCCTTTTTATTTCCCCCTCTCTCCTTCACATCGTGTTTCCCCATTCTCCCGATCCTAAAGCATCGTGGTTTTTTTTTTTTTTTTTTTTTTTGTTTTTTACATCATCTCTCAATTGATCCCTCACGTACATAACAATAATAATTGGGATACCTGCATATAAACTATCTAGGTACACGGCTCAGTACTTAATAATCCGCAATTCCACGCGCCTCAACTGGGTTGTGCTGTGGGGCATCTTTCCCAGCCTGGCTGGTTTCCACGCTAAAGAGTAGGGCCAAACATCGCCTTTGCCCTGTCAAGTTTACCATCTCTTCCTGCACCATCCCCATCAACATACCTCCTTGACGGAGTCTGACTTTGGAGCAAACTCCTTCTAATACCCTGTATTTTCTCGTGTTATTGTTCATATTTTATTGCTATACCTGTGTCATATCATCCTCCCCACAGACTTCTGGGGTCGACAGTGCGTTTTCGCGCCGTGAAAGTTACGTGACCTGTGTCTTTTGAAGGCTTTGTCAACATCAACAAAGTCATATATGCGACTTGAGGACCCAACAACCAGGTTACTCAAAATTCCTCTTCATAATTCGACTCTCTTCAACCCTACATTTCAACTTGATTGCTTGAGGGTGGACATATTCAAGCCTAGTACGTGCCGTCTCCGTGGTATTTAAGCTCCACTGGAGTATTTTATTTTGGAATGCTGACTTAACACCCTCGACCTCCAGTTATAGACAGCTACCTCGAATTGAACACAACCATCTACTCTACTTCTCCCTCTTGAGCTTTCCTCTTTTTTTTATCTCATCCTCTTCTCTTCATCATGCCTCCAGTAAGCCTTCCATGATCATATGACGCGTTGTCTAATTTCTTCTCTTTTCTCTTTTCTCCGTTCGTCTTTGAGACCCCCCTTCCCTTGAAATAGAAAAAGAAAGAAGCAAGATATACAAACACAAGAGAAAAAGAAGACAACAACCCAAAGAAAAAAAGCAATTGACTCACTGATTCTCAACCCAGGCTCGCAACCTCCGTACAAGAGGCGCCATGAATGAGAATGATGAAAATGGTCCTTCGACGCGTCTGACTCGAGCCAAAGCTGCTGCCCTATCAGCAGGCGATGTTCCCGCCTCAAATGCAGTCGCGAAAAAGCCCCTCCAGACCAAAAAGGCCACCACAACAACAGGCGCGGCCCAGAGAAAACGGGCGGCCCTTGGGGATGTGAGCAATGTTGCCAAACCAGAGAACGGTGACATGAATGCCAAAGATGCGAAGAAACCCGCTGCCACAAAGGTTGGTTTGACGTCGAAAGCCACACTACAGTCTGGAGGTGTTCAAAAACTTAGCCGCAACAACACGTCCCGGACTGCATTGGGAGCCAAGGATAACAACTCAAAAAAGCCTGCCACAACAGAACCAAAGCGCCCAGGAAGTGGGTCAGGGATTGGTAGCACCCAGATGAAACGGACCATTAGCCAGAAGTCACTCCAGGAGAAAACACAAGGGGAAGAGCCACCACGCAAAAAGCTAGACCTCGAAAAGAAGGCCGCAGAGAAGAAGCCTGCAACCGAAAAGGTTCCCACTGCTAAAGATGAAGTCGAAGAAAAAGCCCATAAAACCCAGGCTCCCGAAGCCCAGCAGAAAATCCCACAGGATGTGGTCGATGACCTTGATACCGAAGACCTTGATGATCCTCTGATGGCTGCTGAATATGTGGTCGAAATTTTTGAGTACCTAAGAGACCTTGAACTGGAGACATTACCCAACCCTGACTACATTGACCATCAGCCCGACCTAGAGTGGAAGATGCGTGGCATCCTTGTGGATTGGCTTATTGAGGTTCACACTCGTTTCCGCCTTCTCCCTGAAACTCTGTTCCTCGCCGTCAACCTTATCGACCGATTCCTCTCTGCTGAAGTTGTAGCCCTCGACCGCTTACAGCTAGTTGGTGTTGCAGCCATGTTTATCGCGTCCAAGTACGAAGAGGTCCTCTCACCACATGTTGCCAATTTCAGTCATGTTGCCGACGAAACTTTCTCAGATAAAGAGATTCTCGATGCCGAACGCCATATCCTAGCTACCCTCGAGTATAACATGAGCTTCCCCAACCCCATGAATTTCCTTCGACGTATCTCAAAGGCCGACAACTACGACATTCAGACCCGTACACTTGGAAAATATTTAATGGAAATTAGCCTCCTAGATCACAGATTTATGTGCTACCCCCAGAGCCACGTTGCTGCTGCTGCAATGTATTTGGCTCGTCTTGTTTTGGAACGTGGTCCATGGGTAAGACTTGGCGATTCTGATTGTTTGACTGTGGTGAATCTCATATGCTAATCCCAACTGTAGGATGCAACTCTCGCCCATTACGCCGGATATACAGAGGAAGAGATCGATCCTGTCTTCCGCCTAATGATTGACTACCTCCACCGCCCCGTTTGCCATGAGGCCTTCTTCAAAAAATATGCTAGCAAGAAGTTTCTAAAAGGTAAATAAATACTTAGATATTCCTTGTCCATTTGAATAAATACTGATACGTTTACCAGCCTCTATTATTACACGACAATGGGCCAAGAAATATCACCACCTCTACATCGAAAGTTCCCTCACAGAACCTTACAACTTCATCAAAGATGACGAATAGAGGAGGTCATACTCACCTTTTCCTGCTAAAGCTGGCACCTCATGGGTGTATGACGGAGGGAGGAGTTGGTTGATTTTCGATATCTTTTGGCATTTTTGTGTGTGATGGTATAAGGCACCTCTTGCATATGTTTACGACGGCATTTTCCCTGTTTCACTTGCGGACTTTGGCATTACTTTTTTTTTCCGGGGGTGTCTGGCGCTTCCTGTTGTTATATCTCTTTCTTTTTTTTTTCCCTTCTCATCCTTTTTTTTCACTTCTCTCCATCTTGGGCAACATCGGATTGCTTCACACTTCTACTGATACCTTTTAAATTCTCCTTCTTAACCCTGTGCGTGTTACTGCAGTTGTAGCCACCCCAGGGTAGCGTTATTGGCCCCAAAATCCGGCGTTATGAATTCGTCTGTTCTTTCAATACCTAGGGTCATGGCCCCTAAGTCATTAATCCTGATCCATTCTAATCACATTCTTGTGTTGCCGAATAATTCTAAAAGGCAAAATAAGGACAGCCGTGTCAAGCTTGGAAAGGTCTCAGTGCTGTTCATGATTTATCTTTACTACTTCATAATCGCTTTAAGAGTCACCTGGTGGTGTTCTGCCTAAGCTAGATTCACTAGCATATTTTCCTTTGTCTTGGATCGTGTAGACAGGCAATTCAATACCTATTAATCTTTGTTGTCTCTCTGAACTATTCTTTACCGTAGGTTGCACATCCTCTTGGAAGTTGATATATATATTCGTAACGGAAAGGTGTTTAGGGGTAGTGTGAGCCGAGGTTCGGCCCTTTCGAACCCCCATCTTTCGACTCCTGCCAATTCAAAAACTCTCTCTGCATCGAAGATCGCGGTGATCAATAAACAAAAAAAACAGGCCAAAAGGAAGTGCAAGCAATAAACCTAGAAAAGAAATGACTTCACCAACCTGTCCTTTTTGTAGAATTTCTTCTTCCTACCCTCCTCTCCGCATAACCTCCTCCCATGCTCTACAAGACCAAGTCCCTTCCTTACCGGACTCGTCAGAGTCATCCCACGCTCATCTAATTCTCTCTACAAGACATGTCCTTGCCTTTCTAGATATCATGCCCCTAACTAGGGGACATATCCTTGTGGTGCCAAGAAATCATTATGAGAAAGTTGCAGATATGGGTATCGCAATTAGTCGAGAAGTATGTTTTTCTTAACTTGTTTTTTATTTTCAGACTCTTTCATTCCCTTCGTTTATTTTATTCATATCTACTCTTCCCTCTTTATTTTTTTACCAATTTGTATGTATGTACATACAAGTAAATAATCCCTCCCCCCTGGGGGCCCCCCCTCCCCTCACATTCACATTCTTATCATCCTAAGGGATAAAATGAATATACGTGCGCGCAAGGGCATTCAAATTGTTCATTCGTGACCATATCAATGAAATAAACCTAATCGAATAACCTACTAACCTACCTGGAACCTACTCTAGGTTGGACAATGGCTTCCCATTCTCTCTCGGGTTGTGATGAGAACTTTATTCGGAGAAGAATCAGAGATCGGATCGGGATCGGACCCAAGTTGGAATTGGAATGTGGTGCAGAATAATGGTAGATTCCATTCTCCCTCCCTTTCTTGAGTTTAAAATTTTTACGGTTATTTGATTATATAAAGAAGGAAGGAAGGGGGGGGTGTCAATCTCTTCCCTCAATTCATCCATTCCATAGTTACTTACCTACCCACATAAAAATTTTGCTGACTACGCACAAACTGACATAAACTATAGGTGTTGGAGCAGCTCAACAGGTCCCCCATGTTCATTTTCATATCATTCCTCGACCGCCCCTGGGAGGTGCCCCCAGTGGGACCAAGATGAGCTTCGTCATGTTTGGTCGGGGGCAGCGGGATGATTTGGATGACGAGGAGGGGGCGACATTGGCGAAACAGTTGAGGGAGGAGTTGGCGAGGGAGGTTCGACGCGTAAAGGAGGTTGAAGGGGTTGATCTGGAGGATATCGATGATGGTGTTTCGATATCGATTAAGAAAGGGAGATTATGAGTGATGATAATTGATTTCTTTTTTTTTTTTTATAAAAAAAAATTATATATACACACGTCTTTCTCCTCTTCTGAATAGAAGATAGATAGAATTCTGATAAATGGGATTTATTTTTTAATATACCTTCTCCTTTCTTTTGGATATATTGATAAATTATTCAGGTTTTGGTGACGGACTCGGACTCTTCTTTTCTGACTTTGAGTTTGATGAGTTCAAAGTTTTGGTGAAATACTGCCAAAGAAGTTAGAAAGGCTGGAGGAAATAAAAAGGAATCTCAAAAAGACAAACGTACTTTTCTCCTAAACGCATTCAAATCGTCTGCATTGACACCGGTATCATCTCCCTTTTGACGTCCTAAAGATACATCTGAGAACTCGCCTTCAGGGAGTCTGCGGTAGGTGATAAGACGACGAGACCCTAGTTGTTTTTTATTAGAAAAAAAAAAAAAAAAATGGAAGGAAAGAAAGGAAAGAAAGAAATAGGGAAACAATTGGCTCTTCTGGTGCCAGCCATGGCCGAGACATGCGCTGG
Source organism: Aspergillus haitiensis (assembly GCA_027569155.1). Classification (NCBI taxonomy): domain Eukaryota; kingdom Fungi; phylum Ascomycota; class Eurotiomycetes; order Eurotiales; family Aspergillaceae; genus Aspergillus; species Aspergillus haitiensis. The sequence continues at coordinate 231,515 of JAPDEO010000056.1, forward strand.
GTTGTATGTCATGTAGGCCTAGAACCAAGGTCTGGATGGAATTGGGACAAGGGTGGGTGGGGTGTGGTGAGTGTTTGCTAGGTGCTACTTACAAGAATTAAAAGGCTGCACCGACACGCTTACGACCTCTAGATTTGGGTGCATGGGAATCATTAATTCTTTCTCCTCATCATTGGCTGTTGGCATCCACATGGATAAACGCCCGTTCGTGACGAGGGTTCTAGAAGCAAAAGTGAGGATATCGTTGAGCATTGCTTCGAATCCGTATGGTTTCTTTGGGGCGATGAAACCGGGGAGACTGATATATAAGAAATAAAGGCATAGATGGTTAGTTATGTTATAAAAATTGGTAGCTCACCTCCTACCGGGGGAAAGAAAGAAAAATTTGGGTATCAAGATAGACCCAGGAAAGAAGAAGAAGAAATAAAAGAGAGAGAGAAAAAAGAAAAAGAAAACATACCGATGAGCTGGGACTCCATCTATAAGAACCTCTTCAGCACATCGACCCTCACGGACTCCAAGTACTCTAAGGCCTTCTCTAACCCCGTAGGGTGGGTCGCACACAATACCATCGAGAAACTGTCTCGGATATAGGGGCGTATTGGTAAGATCCGAAGCGAACATATCAACTAACTTGCTCATAATGCCATACTGCTCAAAGTTGGATTCCACCCCCATAGGAGCGCCCTTGGTCCTGTCTTTACCGCGGAAACTCCTCGGGTCAATATCAGAGCCAAAAGTCAGAGCACCGAAATGGGCCGCAGCCACGCAGAAGCTCCCGGTCCCCACAAATGGGTCGTAGAACAGTTTACCTGGTGCAGCTTGAGCCATGTTTGCGGTGACTAGACTCAACTCGGCGTCCATGGAGGTGGTGGCGATATATTGCCGCTTTTTCAGGTCATATTTGTTGACAACATCCCGGCTACTGTTTGCGATCCAGCGTCCGAGATAGATATTCGCTGGTTCGGATGTTGTGGATGTCGCTGTGACTGAAGATAATGATGCCTTTTCCTCCGCCGATAGAGAACGATCGTAAACGTACTGCTCGAGAACCCAGAAGTGCTCATCCGGGTTCTTCATGATGATCGGACCTTTGAAATCCATATAAGAAAACGACTGGATGATTTCTCGCTTCTCCGTCGAGCTACGCTTTCCAGAGAAGCTATCGACCGTGAATTTGAACGAGACCTTCTCATAGTCTGCCCAGCGGTCCTGTGTCCGCCTGCGGACATCAGCGTGGACTTCCTCATAGTTGGCGCCATGGCCCCAAAGTTCGAACATTTCCCGGGCAAGGATACTCCGTGAGATCAGAGTGCGTGCTGCTTCTTCATTTTGAAGTTTTACAATGCAGTATGGGGACTATGATTTTAAATTAGCTTATTTTATATTATCATTATCATTATTATATTTATTATTATTCTTTGGTTCCTGTTTTCCCAGGATTTCGGCTTAGGAGGGGTAAAAGATGTGGTGGCAGAAGAGGGAAGAAAGATTTTATTTTGCAGCGTGGGGTCGGCATAGAAGAGTGTTGACCCAAAAGAAAGAGGAAAGAAAAAAACCCTTACAAATTCATCATAATATACAAACTCTAGATCTAAGCCAGCTAGATTAGCTAGAGCCTGAATTTCCGGCTGTCGAAAGGATTCATGAGCTTGGGCGAAACGAATTAGATATTCTATCATTGTGGATTTGACCCCCTTGGAGCCTCGTAGACTGTAATCTTCTTCCGGGGAGGTTAATTTATATTGAATGAATGAAACAAAAAAGAGTAAAGGAAAGTTGTAGAGGAAATTTGAATATTCTGTTCTTTTGTTTCGTGGATTGCTGGGATGAAGAAGAATAATGATGGTAGATATTTCGCTTGCTCTTTTTTTTTTTTTTCCTCGATTTTTTTTTAAGTTATTGAACCATAAATTCACTCGACCTCCTGGAAAATACATTTTATCACAACGACCTCTGCCAATTTGATAGCCACTGCTACTGCTACTACTACTACTAATACTACTACTAGAGAAGCGTTTGCTATAATTCTTCTATACATTAGACAGATAGACGGGTTTCTTTCTATCAAAATAAAACTATTCAACATCAAATCAGAAAGTGATATCTGCAACTGAAAAATAAGTAGATAAAAAGCAGACAAATAAATAATCCTTCCGAGGGTTGATATCATCGGGGAACAAACAAGAAATAAGATAGATGAGTAAAAAAAAGGAGAAGCAATAATAATGAAGTGAAAAGAAAAGCAAAAAAAAAATCTGACAACAACCTTCCAAAAGATATTATAACTAGACGCCATCCCTCAACCAATACAGCCAAAGAACGAAATAAAAAATAACCAGTCAACCAACCCAAACTCCACCGCTATGCACCGACAACTTTAAATACATGTCGTGACTCATAACCCTCGACAGGCGTGATCTCGACCTTCTCGTTGGCGGGTATCATCTCGTGTTTCAAGTCCCAACCCGCCCGACGACAGAGCTCGGAAACCACCACGTCGCAATCGCCGAGTAAATCAATATCGAACCCTGTATGGGATACAGGCTAAGAGACATAATCAGTCAAGGGAAATAGATCAAAGATGGGAGAGCGATGGAGAAGAAAGAATGACGGTATGAAAAGAATACGGGGGACCCTTAGCAACACCTACAGTGCGAGATATGTATATTTGAGGCACATGGCGTGGTAAGACACCGGGGACCTCCGCAACAGGAGCAACCTTTAACGAGGTACCAATAACAATAACTAAATCCACCTGATCTCTATCATGGTGAAGGAGCCGACGGCCAAATTCATCCGGAAGATCTTCTCCGAAGAACGTAATATCGGGCTAAAATGAGGGTGGAAGTTAACTTGAGAAATCGAAAGGGTAGGGGCTTCTAGACTGACCTTCATCACTCCGGGAGAGGGAATCTCGTAGTCTTCGTCGGAGCTATCATCATCATCCTTGCGGTTTTTATGGGTTCCATTGCTGCTGCGTTTCCGTTTGAGGCCTTGCGGCCTCAAAGCATCCTCTGCGATCTTCTCGCGGCAGGAACTGCATGATGGGACAGCGCCTTTCTTGATGTCATCAAAGATCTCAGTGCCCTGCACTTTGTACTGACATTTGACGCATGTGGCCGTTGCGAAAGAGCCGTGGCACTGAACAATCTTCTCTGGAAGCACACCCGCGTTGGCCTCGATATTGTCAATGTTCTGGGTATAGTTTGTCAGGAGTTTTCCCTTATCCTGAAGCAGTCGAATGAACGCATGAGTGGGCGAGAATTTCTTCTCCGTCGGTAAAATATCCTTCGCGATGGAGAAGAAGACGCTAGGATCATCGCGGAAGATATGAATATCAAAGACCTCTTGCGGGTCGCTAAGGCCCAAGTGCTCCAATTGAGAGTATAAACCCGTGTCCTTAGATCGGAAATCTGGAATCCCGAGACTAGTAGAAATCTACAGATAACCTTGTCAGCATATCTATCTCTTTCTTCTTGATTTCTTCCACACCAGAATACTCACACCCGCCCCAGTCAACACAATAATGTTCTTCGACTCCTTCAGTAACCGGACCGCATCGTCAATTGTGTTGTACTCGGCTAATTTCTGCCTCTTAGAAAACTCTCGCGAGATCGCAATAGCCAACAGAGGATGGAAGGCCTCATCCGAAGCGCCATCTAGGAAAGCCGGGGGAGCAATCCCAAACGCCGTGCACAGCTTCCTCGCCGTCACCGTATCGCGGCCGATCGTCTCTTCCACGAACGCGGCCTTTCCGATCTCGTGTAGCCGTTTCCGAAAAGCAATAGCCTCATCCAAAGTACAAGCGCCAGGGACCACTGTCAATCATCCAAGGCGAAACCACCCCCATGTTAGCTGAAATCGACGAATAGTGGACCGCCACCATGATAGGGTTTGGGGCCGGGTTAAATACTTACCCCCGTCACGAAGTTGTTCGTCGCGGAGACTTTGAAGAAGGGCATCTTCATAGAGAGACTGCGACTCCCAATCATCCTCACTATCCGTCTCGTACTCGGATTGAGAGAACTCGCCCTCTACAGCAACGGTGGCCTCGGCCGTCATGGTATCTTCTTCAAGTTCCGCGGCATTCGTGTCAACGGCTTCCACCTCAATCATTGGACTCTTCAACGGAGTCTCCCCGCTAGGCACTGGCGCTGATATTAAGTCCATCCTTTTTCTGCTTGCAAAAAAGGAAAGTGAGACACCTCCAGCAGCCTCTATAATGTCGGCTCTTCACTCACATTGAGCCCTCTTTTGCCACTTTAAAATTGGGCAAGAGATCTCTTTGAACAATGGGAGGGGACCGACCGGATCAACATTGTTCCGACGCCGCCTCCGATATCGACTGGACGAGAAGCTTTTTTTATCCCCCCCGTTATCTTCTTGAATGAAAAGGGAGGGATATAGAGGTACCTATCCTGTCTTCTATTTTCTGTCTACCTACAATCCCTGCCACTCATGTCCCAAATATATCTAGTTCTTGTCTTTGAGATGGTGTCGAAAATTTGGTACTAGGTATGACTATTGTTGCGAAGAATTCTACGTTTGACCGATCTCGGTACGACCTGGGTTGTCTCACCTGACCTTTGTAAGACGGTATCAAGTATTCCTTTCGTGAGCATCTTTAATATATTTTAGTGTAGTACATAATAATTACATGGATTTTTACGGCTTAACAGGGTTATCTATAGGTGTGTGTCGGTGGATGGTTATGAGCCTCTCGCCCGAAGTAGCATTGTATGCGTGGGAAAAAACAATTCTAACAAGTTCACATTCTTTCTTATGGATTAATTAACAGTCAATAGTCATCCTTGACTGATATGCTGTGCAACTACTAAAAATCGATATTTAATACATTACGATGCCTTACGTGGGTGTTCTACTTTGCTTGTTGCCCTAAGATATGTTATAAATCTAGATATTACCAACTATAGATATAATTATTGTATATCCAATAACAATAACAAGATGGAATTAACTTTTTCTATTGGTATCATAACGGCACATCTCATATTAACAGAACTAATCAGCCATTTCGTGATCACTGTCGGATTCAATTTCTTCCCATTCCCCCTCTACGCCATCATCTTCTGCACCACTACCATCATCCATGTCCTCGCCTAGCTCTTTGTTCATAGTCTGTACTAGCTCCAGGGCGTGTTCTTTCAGCTTCTCATCCTCGTATTGCAGAAGGTCGTACAAATTCAGGCTTTGTTTGAGCCACTCCCTGCTCGCTACAAGGGACGCATGTCGCTTGGACTCGGGCGTATCCACCACCTCCTCAACGTCCTTGGGCGCTTCTTGTTTGTCGGCTAGTAGAAAAAGACACCAGCCTCCTAAGTACCATGCCTCTACACTTTGGTCGTCTTCGAGGATGAGGCGTTCGAGTACCTCTAGCGCCTCGATCAGCATCGATACTTCCATGAGCAGACGGGAGAGACTGATCCTGGTCGCGAAATCGGGAACTTTAGGGTCTTCAGGCGGCAAGTCTTTCCATAAATCTAGGCTCCGCGAAAGTGCTGCTCGCGCATCATCTTCTCGTAATTGTGAAATTCTGATTGATGCAAGGGTTTGGAGCACTTCGGGTGATTGGGGGGCTACTAGTAGAGCTTCTGTGATGAGGGATTCGCAACGGGCCTCCGCGTCTTCTTCCCATCTAGACAGTCACAATTAGTAAAAGATTAAAGGGTAGAAAAATAGGAAAGGGGGGGGGGAGGGAACGAGGGAAGAAAGTCCCCGATGGAACTTACGAGAGATCGGTCATATAGATCTCAGCAACTCCACAAAGAGCATTGGCCATTTTCATTTTCTTTTCTTCAAGTTCAATTGCATTTTCAGGAAGCGCAGTCCCCTCCATTTGTTGTATAGAGTTCCGGAGAGACACCACGCCCTTCTCAAACCACTGGACACTATCCTTCCCACCTAGCTCGCTCAATTGCGCTAACCAAAGGAACTTTTCTGCCCCTCCTCCCTGAGACTCGGGTATAGAGCCAGTCGGATCCAGCTCAACCGCCTGGATGAAATGTTTTCTCGCGACATCGATCTCACCTAGTTCGACGTAGATTTCCGCAACCGAATTCAAAGCCAATAGTTGAGAAGGCGAGTTGGCCGGCGCATTGTCGAGTACTTGTTGGGCCACCTGAAGAGCAGCATCGGGTTGCCCGGTCTGAAGCAGTATTGTTGCTTGTTCAAGAAGCTTGGAAGGGTCTTCGTTCATTTTTTGTTTCGAGATCGAGCCGCCAGCGCTCAGAACAGACTTTTTTTTGTGCGACTTAGAAGATTTCTTCTTTTGAGGGTTGGGTTTCCCCATAGTGTGTAAAGCTTTCTTTCTTTTATCTCTCTCTTTTTTTTTTTCTTTCACTGTCGTAATGGGATTTTTTTTTAAGACGTACTGTGTAAAATCCTCTCCTTCTTTCTTGCGGATTTGTAACTGGGGAACAAGAATTGATGCTTGCCCCAGAGATCGATAGACCAAGAGTTATCAATTTTTTATTTAATATATATAAAATTGTCTCTTTCAAGGCAAATGAATTAATACTGGATGCTTGGGGTGGGATAATTTTGATTGATTTTCTTATCTGTTTGCTCGGTTTGCATGAGGGACAGAGAAGATTGAATAATGTTGGGCAAAAGGACTGGAGGAGTTCATGAAGAATTGGTGAACTGTTTCCTCAAACCTCGAAAACATCGCAAAAGGGGGGATTGTTTCTATCATTTTATATTAGATACCCACAGATTATTTTGTGAATATCATAATTCTAATCGCTCTCTCCCCCGCCTTTTTTTTTTCTTTTTCCTTCTTTGACCATTCGTCTATCCGATCGCTAGCTAAACCCCTCCTCTTCACCCACCTTTCAAACTACCTAGATATATACCAAAAACAACATGGGTCGCGAGGACCAGATTGAAGAGCGCGAGGTGCTAGACTCAATCTTCCCAGATGAAATTACAGGTTAGACACTCCTTCTAAACCCATCCCCAAACAAAGGCTATTCCATCGCATAAGTGTTTCTAACAGGAGGATTTCCTCACCCTAGACATATCCGATACGGCATACCGGATATCAATTACTCTGGACCCCCCCGAGAACGACGAGGAGGAAGCTGAACCACCTGTTTTAGTTTTGGAGGTTTCATATCCGGAAGAATACCCAGATGTCGCGCCAAGATTAGAACTATCTGCCCCCTCAAATGCAGCCAAACACCCTCGACTAGACATTAGTGAGGACCGAGACCGACTTCTGGAATCCCTCCAGCCGACTATTGAGGAGAACATGGGGATGGCGATGGTTTTCTCCCTTGTTAGTGCATTGAAGGAAAGTGCGGAGCTTCTCATGGCTGAGCGCGTGAACGCTATCCATGCGGAGAAAGAGATGCAGGCCGCCAAGGCAGAGGAGGAAGAGAATAAGAAGTTCCAGGGCACCGCCGTGACTAAAGAGACATTTTTGGAATGGCGGGATAAATTCTTCGCGGAAATGGAGGAGGCCGAGAAGCGACTACGTGAGGAGAAGGAGGTGGAGGATAAGAAAGCAAATAAGAAGACTCCCGGCAAGGAAGAAAAGAAACTGACGGGTAAACAATTATGGGAACGTGGTCTGGCCGGAAAGGCAGACTTTGATGAAGATGATGAAGAAGGTATACCTGCTGCTGTGGAAAAGATGAAGATAGCAGCATAGTAGACTTGACCATCTTGTAAAAATTTCATGACTTGCTTGGTACTATATCATTCCATTTCTCTCATCTATCGCCATAGGACACGCGTCATGGTAGGTGTATCACATAATTCCTTTGATCTCATCAATACTGAATAATATACATGAATCACTAATGTACAAACTGGGACCTTTGGATCGCTGCCCAGTGGTCTCCAACGTAAGGAGTGCCCTCTGTCAATACTGTTGGTGAAGCCAAAAGAGATTGGGTGTTGCTCTAGTCCAGGGTTAAGTAGAGAAGAGATGCGCCTCGGATATCAACCAATCTACCGTAACGTATTCAAGAGGTTGTAATTCATAAGTCCGGTGGTCTGGTGTTGCGCCAGGGTTTGTAAAAAGAGGTGGGGGGGGGGTTGGATTGTTTGAGCCGAACACGTATGTTCATCACTTCGGAATAGAGAGGCTGGAAACATCACTGTGTCCGTGTCCTCTGAGTGGTATCATTAAATCATGTCTCGACTGGCTGTGGCTTGTCCTTTTCTGCTAATTTGCGCTCCGCAAGGACAACATTCCACATGGCTTCGGCTAATTTCATGTTTTTAATATCGTTGTTTCGAATGAGCTTGTTAACATCTTCCAGAGCACGCTCAATAACGCCAGCCCAAGGTTCGGATTGCGATCCAATTGTCAGACGGTCCCACTGATCTTCATCCTTGCCAAAAAGTAATTCTACTTCGAGTCGCTCCCGGCGCTCTATCCGTTTCCACCGCTTTTCAAGCTTGCTTCTTATCACACCACTTAGGTTTTTTGGTTGTGGCTTCTTGATGCGAAGAAATGGAACACCACGAGCATTCACAAGGGCTGGAACGCGCCGTCGGCCGCTTACAACTGCTCGAGGGCGGGATAGTATAGGGGCCGCATCTGGGTGTCGTAAGGCTGTTGCTTCTTGTATTCGTTTGTTTTCTGCTTTCTTTTTCGATTTCGACGATGGCTCTTTTGTCGGTCGCAGCTTAGCTAGGGCTTTTTGTATTGCATTTTTCTGTGCTTTTGCCGATTTGGCGTCTGAGATGATTGACTTGAGAAGCCTTGCATCATCTTGATTCCCTTGCGACGCCGAGTATAGAAGGTCCAGCGCCTGAGATTTCGGACAGCGGAAATTTTAGCTATAGATTCGCGAATTAGACGCTATAAGGTGGCCTACCTCATACCCAGCTTTAAGGGCATTTGCGGTTTGAGACGGGCTTTGAAGGTTTTTATATCTATGAAATCTTTCTAGGATGTGCGGCCTGACAGCGATGAGCTGAGTTGCGGCTGGTGGTAGTCTGTTACATTGTCGCAAGAGTGCTCGGTAAAGCGCTAAGCCTAAGAGTGAGTTGTTCTGAGTGAGTGTTATTTCCATGGAAGAGGATAATCCTCGAAAGTAGCTGGAAGACTTACAAGCAAACCGGTGGACAGAGGAGAGCTTGGGGACAACAACTTTATGCATAATGTGAGGCTCAAAATTAGTTGACGTTCTCCTTGGCTTCCGATGGAAAGATGACATTGTGTCACGTGCCATCAAGCCTTAAAAAAAAAAAGAAAATATAACTCCCCATCTTATTATCATTCTTATTATATTATATCTTGTGTTTGTGTCGTTGTTTATAAATTTCTCAAAAGAAGAAATCTAGACTAGCAGAATAAGTCATGGGAGTCTGGTTATCCAGTTGTATGGGCTTGCACATGTGTGGTTATATTAGGAAAGCATGAGGATATAGAGACTTGATGTTACGTAGAGGGAAGGCATAACCCTATGAGATTCTTTTTTCGCTGCTTGTCATAAACTCACATTATTCGGATAACCGGGTGAAGCAAATTGAATTGTAGCTATGCTTTATTAGAAACACGCTAATGCCTGCCGTGATGCATAGACTACATATGCTCTAGCTAATAAGCTGAAGGAAGAGGAAGCAAAAGAACCTAATGCGAACACCAACCGTAATACTCCGTTTTCGACTTCTGAACCATTTTGATGCCAGAAACTTAGAAAGTTGAGCCTTCTGGAGGCTGAGGGAGTTTCTTATGTTGGGCAAGAGCCATGTACCTGTGATGCTTAGTCGATACCCAGATAGGTATGATGATAACGCCCAACTAACCTCCTAAGTTCAATCAAGACAGTCTCCATGGTATATTCCCGTTTCCATTGAGCGAGGCAGGGTACCTTGGTCGGATCAACCTGACATGCCATTAATAACAATGTCGCAAGATGGTATATTTGGGGGATTGGTGGGGTGATGAGGTTAATCAAACCTTCCCTGTTCGTGAATCTACGCATGGTAGGTTGATCCTGGAAACGAATTGAATGGTGGGAGGCACGTCAGGGTAATCGGAACTGCAATGAATGTTGACACTATATATCCTATTCTCATGGGCGCTCTGGAGGTAGGGGATATGATTAGCGGCCAATCAGCGAATCGGTGAGGGACAAGAAGGGTGACGTACATGAGGGGGACCGAGAATAGTTCCATTCCAGTTGCTCATCATCATATCCTCACCGTCAGCAAGGCCATACGAGCACGCCTCTAGCAGGTAGTAACGAAACGGTATCAGCTCGATTATACATATACTTCAAACGACTAGGTCGCATGCTAACCTGCTCCCAAACCCTTCTCGCCCTTTTCAAGCTCCTCGAGGAGCCTAAAATTTCTAGGGACCTTGGCAGACATTTTGTGTGGAGGGAGAAAAAGAAGAAGAGAAAAGTAAAAAGGTCTCAAAGGCAAGAATAGAAACAAAAAAAAAGTTAATGGGTTTGATATGGCAAAAAGGTATGTTGATTGAGAAAGAATTTCATCACCAGCTTCAGTAAAAGAGGGGCACCATTTGGCCTGGTACTCCACCTTCCAATAACAAAGCAGTTACGGAGAAAGCCGCAAATCTTCCCGCATCATACCCGGACAGGCCTGTAAGTGACTTACCTTACCTTAGTAACTGCCCCATAGGTTCTGGTAACGACATACGGACCTTCGAGTTATCATCACGTGATGATAACGGTCACATTATCGTCACGTGGAGGCTCTATCATTCCCCGGTGCCTTGGCAGGTCCTGGAGATGCCACTCCTGATGCTATTATTGTTGGATGTTCATTGATGGTTAATGTGTTCAGATTGCAACCTGCATCAGCTCTGATCCTCTCGAGTGCTGTGCCTCCCGCTCCTGGCTATATGGAGCTAGGGTTCATGAATTATTAGAGCGTCGCTTGTTCTTCATATTCGTGGTTTCCTCCAACAATTCAATTTCCATGCAGCGGCTACAGTTGTTACCTACCAATAATTTAGGATAACTAAGTTTGTGGACTGGCACTCGGCCATGCTTTTTCTCCACAACAATTAGCTGGAAATGTCATCTCAATTCCTACAGACGGAATTATTGAACCTCATTCAAGAATCAAGAAGAAAGAATTCCGACCTACGAAATGTGTGTTTTTTCTACTGCTAGGGATGTTGGAGAAAGCGTAGGCTGACTAGAAATGTAGGCGGCTGAAGAGTCCCTCAATGACCTGAAGGCCTTGCCTTCTACTTCTGAAGCGCAAATCTCTGCGGGTAGGTTGCTACAGCCTCGAAAGCTCCCCAAGAGTGGTTTACTGAAAACAAGACATTGAAGATCTCGTACGGAAGCCTAGGTTTGTCAACCCATTTATCTTGGCCTGTCATACCCGTCATGCCAAACTTGCCGGAATTGGTGTTGTCTGCTTGCAAAGATTGGTGGCAACTCGGTCGTTGCCATCCGAGCGATTAAAAGACGTTCTTGCTGGTTTGAAGGAGACCACAAATTTGAGTATGAATCTCCTCTGAAACAGTCACTCGGGTGCTAACATCAGCAAGCGTTGGACATCCAACTCAAAATATTACAGTCTCTGCCATCGCTATTACAATACTATTCCAACGACCTACATGGCGAGCTTCTTGTGACTACGCTAGAGATATGTGCTACGCTGCAATCAAGCAAGATTCTTGCAGTTTCAAGTACTGCGGCAGCCACGCTACAGCAGCTTGTGGTTTCAACGTTTGAGCGTGTTTCAGCTGAAGACCGTAAGTATTGACTGTGGTAGGCTAAATTCCTTGTTTTTGCGTTCGCTAAGAATCGCACCTAGAAAATGCACAGGACCCAAAGTTAACAACAGCTATCAAAATTGACGGTGGCTCCGTCAATGTTGGTTATTTTGCTCTTGACGCATTACGAGTAAGTCCTGCTTACCTGGGGACATCTCTTAACCTCACTGACGCCCTAAAAGGTGTTAGATGATCTCTGCCGTCTCGTAGATGGGGAGCAGTTGCAGTTCCTCAAAACTAAGTCATTGTCCCCGACTTTTACATTAGAGCTCATCGAAAGCATCTTGCTGAATAGTGGCCGGCTATTTGTTAACCATCCAGAGCTTGCGCAAGTGCTCCGGACTCGACTAATGCCTCTGACTGTTCGGTACTTATCCGAAAGACACGGCTTTGCTCAGACCATTCGGATTGCACGAATTCTCCTTATCCTGCTTAAACGCCACTTGTCATTGCTACCCGCTGAATGTGAGATGGCACTCTCACTTCTAACGCACCTACTAGAACCGGATGGGACGTCTTCTTGGAAGAGAGTGCTTTGCATGGAGGTTTTTCGAGGGTTATACGCCGAGCCTGGGCTCATTAGGCTTATATATTCCTTGTACGACGGCGACCAGGGGCGGAAAGATATACTCCGCGATCATATGGCCTCCCTCGTTCGATTGGCAGCCGAGAAGCCTGCGTTGATCGGCGTCAGCAGTCGCTCAACGGTTCCCTCACGCGCTGAGCACACAAGGTCTCTAACTGAAGAACAGATAACACTCGAGGTTGGTGGAGTTGCGGGTGTTATTGGAACCTCGGTACCTTCGACAGAAACTAATATCCCAGGAATCAGTAGCCAGTGGAGTGTCATTCGCACACCTTACCTAGAGCTACTTGATAAAACTGAGGCCCCACCGCCTCCAAATACATATATCTATAGTCTTGTCCTTAATTGCATCAGCACTCTAGCCGAAGGGCTTGCGAAATTCATTCTCCCACTAACCGTACCTGACTTGAAACAAAAGCGAAGGAGTCGCATTGTTGGCGGCGATCAAAATGGATCCTCACCAAACTCCTTCCAGGATCTTCAGAGGGGAGACTCCTTGAAGGGCTCGCAGAAGCTAAATGCTAAAAGGTCCCCCATTCCTCTAAACCCTCTTGAGTTGGAGTCGCATCCTCAATTACCCGCGATTCAGACTTGCGCTGGGATAATCGAAGATTGTTGGCCAGCTATACTTGCCGCATGCTCAACCTTTCTGTATGCATCTCTAGATGATGAATTCTACCACAACCTCGTCCGCTCCTTTCAGAAGCTGGCACATGTGGCTGGTCTCCTTCGGCTTTCTACTCCTCGTGATGCATTTTTAACAACTCTTGGAAAAGCCTCTATGCCATCTGATGGCAATGTGAAAAATAGTAGCATGGCACTTGACTCCCAACACAGCGAAGGCACCACTGATGGAAAAAGAAAGGGGTCAGAGGCCGTGAATTCTGCATCTGCTTTGACTTCCGAGGGCACCGGGACGTCATCGGACGGTCGAACCGTGTCATTAAGCACCAGAAACCTTCTTTGTTTGAGGGCTTTGCTAAATTTAGGCATTGCACTTGGTCCTACTCTGGACCAGCCAGCATGGTCTATAATACTTGGCACGCTTCAGGACACGGATTTGCTCGTTGGAAAGGCACCGTCAAAGTCTCAAACTACAGTCAGCAGCTCAGTTGATGCTACGGCTGGGGCTGATACATCTAAAGCCAATTTGGGATCAGAGATCATAGCTGTTCAGGCCGCGTCATCCAAGATGTTTGAGAGCACTTGTGACTACCCAAGTGATTCGTTCCAGGACCTCGTAATTGCACTCCTAGATTTATCTGTTTCAACTGAGGAGCCTACACTGGTTGAACCTTCTGATCCGGCACCAGGAAGTGCGCTCTCACTGCAGCCAAGCTCAGGTCGTATGCGAAGATCATCTCGTCGGGTATCGCATGCTCTGGGTAAATCTAGAATCCAGGACGAAGAACTTGGGTTTGTCTTGGAAAAGACAAATGAGATAGTGAGGGCGAATTTGGAAAGACTGTCTTCACTAGCTGAGAGTGATCAGAACGCCTGGAAACTTTTGACCGAGCGGCTCATGTCAACCGCTGCTAGCGGCCATATTCAGCAAAATCTACGTTTGCGTGCCAATAGCGTGCTCAATAGCCTCATATTCCAGACTATGAAGCAACAGGCTAGCGATAGTGACTCCGAGGGAAATGCAAGGCAAACAAGAAACCTTCAGACATTGAAGGCTCAGATTAAGTTATTATATGAAATGGGTGGTTGTTTGCCTGGATCGCCTTCTGCCTCAGTGATTGAAGTACATGAACAAAGTTTGGAGACACTGAAAAGCATTCTTGAACAATATGGAGAGGCTTTCTCTCAAGGGTGGTCTCTTGTCTTCGAGCTTATTTCGAGCGTTTTTGGCGAATCCGTCCCCCCCAAAATTAGGGAAGTAAACACCAAGGAGAAGGCATGTGAGCCATCGTTACTAGCGGAGTCACCCCGTCTTATTCAGGTTGCCTATAAGAGTTTACAACTGGTAGCATCTGATTTCATCTCCCAGCTTCCACCACCTTGTCGCTTAGACCTTGTTGATTCTTTCTCCAAATTTGCTCTTCAGCAGCAGGTTTTCAATATCTCACTTACTACGACGTCTTCCTTCTGGAACGTTTCCGATTTTTTACATGGCCAGACTGAAAGGTTTGCAATTGAGTCCAATATTGACGCATCAGTAAGCGAGGACACACTAGCAGTTTTGGCTAAAGACGCTGTCCCATCGATCTCACAGAATGCGCTCCGGCTTTTGCTCCTATTACGAATTGTAGACCTCACGACAGATAGTAGGTCTGAAATTAGGAATTGTGCAATCCACACTCTCCTGCGGATCTTTGATGCCTATGGCCAACAGCTTTCCCCGAAGGCATGGTTTCTATGTCTAAACCGTGTTTTATTTCGGATGGTCGACGAAATCGAAACTAGCCTCGCACAGATTTACGGCAAGAAGACTGGAAACTCCGAAGACATTAAATCTTGGGTGGAAACGACAGTGGTCATGGTTAAAGGCGTCTCAGATCTTATTGCCAACTTTTTTGAGACTATTATCCTAGACGACAAGTTTGACCAGTCCTGGAAAAGGCTCCTAGGCTACTTCCAAAAGGTGGTTGGCTTAAAGGTTTTGGAATTTAGCGAAGCCGTATATTCCAGCCTTTCCAGTCTCCTTCTCCGAGTACAGTCACCAAATGGTTTAAGCAAGCCATCCTTGCAATCCACATGGTCATTGTGGGTGAACGGTCACCCAATAGATAAGGATGATTTGCTAGACTTGGAACGTCCCAACCAAGATGCAGCGATTTCATATTTGCAAACATTCCAGCAAATATACCGATTATATAAGGATGATTTCACCGTTGAGGATATCCGGAAAATCCTCCAGCATATTCAAACTCTCACATGGAAATCAATATCCCCTAGATATTCACTGGACATAGACCGATTGTCTAGCCTGCAGGTGCTCACTATCGATTGCTTAAAAACCATTTGCCTAGAGAAAGAAGATTCGCAGGGTGATATCCTTCAATGTATCGCTGAATTTGTAGATTCCGCGCTGTCAAAATGGTCTCCTAGCTGCGACCCCAGAAAACCCACCTACGTCGCATTCTCAAAGCACACTATGGATCTTCTTAATTGGTATCTGACTGAACATGGTATCAAGCAAAATGTATTTGTGGATGGCTCGCTTGCTACTATTTTAGAGCACCTTGCAAACCCAATTATCCAGAAATATGAGTGGCCTGGGAAAGACCGCGAGCCCAACCTTTGGTGCAAAGCGACCACAGTGTCGTTAAACGTCCTGCAAGTGGCAATTCCATATGTCGAAAAGCAATACAAGAACGCAGATGCTTCTGAGATTTCCCGAATATGGAAATGCATTGTAGATATTGCAAATGGTATTGTCATAGCTAGGGGCTTTCGAACAGTACCTATCCCAAGAGCCACATTGGCAGCAGATGAATCCTTTGACATTGAGGCTTTTACTCGACTTAAAACACTTATCATCCCATCACTGGGGGAATCTACTATCCCAGACTCTATCCGCAGAGCCTTTGCCTGTGCACTTCTACACTCTTCTTTTATTTACATGCCGCAACGTTTTGATCTTCCAGCCAAATACCGTGAGAACCCTCTGGAGGATATTTACAATGTGCGCCCTGGGAGGACCTTTGATCCTCCTCCAACCACCAGGACCAAAATGGCCTACGTCGTGTTGGATACACTCTTCGAATTAGCATCAGCCCAAAACCCACAACCAGAAGATCCCGGAAGCTCTTCGAAAGATCCAAAATGCATCCACATTGCACGCTCAATCTCACCCTACCTGATCCTTCGATGCGCTATGTCACTTAAGAGCTACATTGCGGATCAGCCTCTACGTGGGTTAATGCCGCAGCCTACTCCGGCACGCCGAGCCCTCCTACACCTTCTTCGGGGCATGGTCCGGTTGCGGAGCGAACCCTCGGCGATACTCCCAGCACCCATGACTCAGAGTGAAGTACATGCCAATGATAGAATCATTCAAGACCACAAGAAGCACCTGGAGTGGATATATCCACTAGTTGTTCAGGCCGTACAAATTGCTGGTAAGGAAAGAGATAATGGCGAGGTCCTGGCTGCTCTCGGTGAGGTGCTACAGCAAATTGGCAGAATTGTCTAAATCTTTGGCGGGGGATCACCAGTTTTATCTTTGTATTATTTCTGTGTTGTTCTTCCTACTATTATGCAGGAATCATTGGAGAGATATTGTTAAATTATTTAGATTTTTTTTGAATTCGTCTAATCTATCAGGTAAACTTCATGTGCCGCTCTCAACACTTCTAGAAAACCACTCACCTCCGAGAAAGCCACATTTAGATAAAAATTGAAATATATCACCCAAAGCTTAGACAAGGCCATGCATTCAGAGAGAAAGGAAAAGATAAAAGTAAAAACGATTTCAGAGGCGTTGGGTCTCTTTCAAAAGCAGTGTTCATTGTACCACAGAAATACAATTTTATACTATGTATGTGAAAAGCTATCTTTACCAAGTCTGTCTGACATATGCATTCTAAGTGCTCAGGTAAATTGTTGGGAATGAGATCAGGTAGTAGAGTAGTGAACCGGTTCATGAATGAGAGGTGGGTAAGCAATACCAGCTCATAGTCAAGTATAGTCAAATGGGGAGGGAAAAAAGTGGTGTTTTGGGGGGGAAGGAAGAACGAGGTTTGTGAGAAATAGATGTAAGGGCACAGAGTACACTGGCAGCCTGTTGGGTATATGTAGCGTATCAAAAAGAATCCCCAACCCAGCAGCTTCATTATTATTACAATTGGAGTTTCATGACAAATGGTGGATTGGTAAGAAGAGGTTCCAAGTCTACGCTGCGGGCGCCGTGACAGTCTGACTGGGATGCGACTCCCGACCCGGCCCAGGGGTAGCAGAACCTGGTGGTAACTGGTTGTGCTGTTCTTGCTGGAGCATCTGCTGTTGAATTAACTGCTGCTGAGCTACCTGAGGGGTGGTTGCGATCTCGGGGGCCTGGCGATGGAGGACAATTTCAGATTGTTTGAAGTACCGACGAGCATCTATAGGTATCATGTGAGCTTACCGCAAACAGGTAAAGCAGTATTGGTACTAAAATCGCAAATTTTCTGGAACGCTAGCGGTAAAGAAAAAAAAAAAATAAAATAAAATAAAACGGGGGCGGAAACTGGGGGGGAAGTAAGTGGGTCCTACCACGTGAGCCCATGGACTCAGTGTGGTTTAGCGTGGGGGTGGTAGGACGGGGAGGACCCGACGGTCACAATCCAGTTGCCTGCAAGCAACCGGCCCGAAATGCAGGCCTTTGACTGGTCCGAAACTCTTGTCAAAAGCCGGTCGGCTATTGACCTGTGGGTTCATGGGGGGTGGTATTTGTTGGGCAGGAAGCATATTGGCGGTCTAGGAGAACCTGGGCGAACTCAGGCGCCAACGCATGCTCGCTGAGTTTCAAATGTGAAGAGCAAGGCTCAACAACTCCAAAATAAGGGCTGGAATCTGTGGGCTTGGAACGAAAGAGGGAGAGACACATATGAGCGCAGATATACACGTCAACATACCTTCGTCAATGAGTACCAAACTTAGGTAGTAACGTGTCGAGTATTTCTTGTTGACGTCTCGGAAAGTTGGTGTCAGGTCAAAGCCACCGAGGAACAAACGGATGGGAATAGTTTCACCTGATGATTAGAGTAAGCGAGAGGCATTTCCTTGTCTTTTATTTTACTTTTTTCTTTCTTTCCCTTTTCCTGCCTTTCAACTTTGTTTCACATCTTTGTTTTTTTATTCTGTTCTGTTCTTTTCTTTTCTTTTTGTGCTTAAAAAAAGGGTTCCCCTTTCTTTTGTACCCCTCCCATTTAAGTGGGCAACCACATATGTAAGAGAATCAACTTACCTCGCGAGGGTGATCCATCCATAATCTATGTTTAGTGTCTACTAGTCAGAGACTGTGCTTGCGTTATCGCATCAATGATGATATCAACTTACTTCGAATCGCACCAATGTCTCGCTCTCGTTATATTGATTTGGGGGTGAGCCGGTTGTTTCTCGTCGGATAATTGATAGCTCCATATGCTTAATCTTCAGACGCACAAGCAGGAAATAGATGCGTCCAACAATAACATCCTTGAGGTGATATTTGGATTTGGAGTACTCAAACTCAATATGCAAGCAATCCTCGATACCGACATCCATCTTGATGGGGCTGTTGGACTCGGGCGGCATGCGATAAGAGTACACCCACAAGTCTTTCTCCCGAATCACATCCGCCATGCGTCGAGAAACCGTCACGCGGACAAAGTACCGTAGCTTCACATTGATTCCGTTATATGACTCGTACTGTTTTTCGACATTCTTAAAGTTAAAAGGAAACGTTTGTGGGTGTTGCAATTCCCCAGGAGCTGCGAGTTCTTGCACCAAGGAGAGAAACTCGTAATGATTCCCGCGGTCGTAAAACATTTCTAGATTTTGATTCATTCGAATTAGCATAACATTCGCTCCCTGCTGGTAGAGGAGAGGATGGTGGGTTTGTTGAATCTTTTATCCACATTATTTCGAATGACATCCTGATTGTTCATACCTATCGATCCGATAAACTGCACCTTGATGCCAGTGTGTTCTAGCCGCTTTCCATCCTTAGGTCTTACAGTCACGGCGCCCTTAACAGATTCTCCATCCATATACAGAGGCACCCTCTCCCGATGGCCCTTGTCCAGCTTGACGTCAACCATCTGACGCTCATCGCTGTCTTCGAGGACGATGTCGATGTCCACCGGGGTGGAGAAGAAGAGGGAGGTCATGATGGGAGGGGGTAGGTTTCCTAATGCGAAGGGAGGGAAAAGGGCTAAGCTTGATTGGAACTCGTGAGCTTGTTAGGTTCACCAGTAATATTGAATATCAAAACGCCAACAGTGATGCCCATTCGCAGAGCTCTGCCTTGATACTAAGCTTCCAGTTGGTTTGGCTGCATCTTGGATTACTGCCTGGCGGTCGGGCATATCATGGATTACGTAATGCGGCTGGTGAGGCCACTCTCATATTCCCAGACTAGGTTTCCATCTCTCGTGCCTGGCTAGTAGTCGTAGGTATTTTCTTTACATCAAACGCCACTAGTTGCAGAAGAGATGGATACGAGGCTTTCATGGGGTATTTTATGAGAAACAAGGGTCTTGATGCGGTTGATGATACAAGGGAATATGACCCCGCTTGATCCCAGCGGCTGCGACATTAAACGGCGCAAAACATTGAAAGAAAGCCACCAAGTTGAGTAAACTATGGACTCAATTGATCATTTACATGGGCCATATGACAAAAGTTAATAGACTGGATGAGATATATGCTAGGTTTCCAGGAAGGCTACGCCTGCAGGCGATTCTGAATGAGGGGTAAATCAACATCAGGTGGCCTGATGGCAGTGTTTTCCCTGACCGCTCGCATTCTTAGAGAGGGGGCTATTAGGCAAGAATATGAAATAGTCGCTTCCCCATTGGTAGAGTGATGAAGGGGAATCGATAATTGCCTGTTGGGGAGTCATTCATGCACGCGCAACGACGTTCATCGGCGATTTTTCGTTTCCTGCATAGGTTTGCATATGAGCGGTCCATGTTCAATAGTGAACAGGGCTTCCCCGGATTGAGCCACACTCGAAAGCCACATTGCGAGCCAATCATCCCTCGTGGCTTTCCGATGGAGGGTCGAGTTGTTTTTGGTGGTCTGCTCAGATCCCCTCTTTCTTGGGCTAGCGATAGCCTTTTTAGGGAAAGTTATTATTTCGATGTTCAGTCCATAATCCGACCCGCCCTTTTATTGGGGCTCAAAGTACACATAAGATTCCCCCTCCCTCCTTTCTGCTTACACGGTAAAGTCCAGCTGAAGACAAAATGACTTGTTTCTTTTTTTGCTTTTTGATAGTGTACTACTTTGTCTAGGTGCGGAGTATTACAACAGCAAATTTTGAATTATTGAGAGACCTGCGAACAGTCCAGGGCTATCAGCACGGTGCCAGGTGATCTTGTGAAGGAAAGATTCCCTTGTCTGTACTAGAAAACGACCATTAATAATAATAACAACAGAAGAGTGGACGAAACAGATTCTCCTTTGGCCTAGAGCTTCCCCCTTTGCCCTCTGAAACGTCAAATTCCATCATTTCCCTGAGCTTTTAGAAAGGGAGATGACGACGTACTCTTGGGGTTGTTGTAGAACATACCAGATATACCAAATTAGGTTTAGTGTGGGGGACAATCGACCACCGGATGGGACGTCCTGTAAAATAAAAAAAGTACTTTTACTGCACCTAGTTCAATTCATGATTGGAAACCGGTATGCGGGTGTATTTTCAAGCGTCTTTATTTCTTGTTTTGGGTGTTTGAAAACATGAGAGAAATTTAAATGATTGTAGTACCTGCTTTGGTGCCCCCCCCTCAGAAGTGACGGACTCCTGTATATCAGTCAAATCATGGAGGAGGGTTGATTCCGGGTTCCCGGCACAGGGGCAATAGTGACATCATGGCTGATGGAATTCTTACCCCAATGGCACATAATGGTGTCATATATTAGATTTTTAACTCATATAAGGTAGATTCGACGTCAATTCCAAAGCCTTTCACAGAAGATAAAAGAAGGCTATTCTCAGCCTCTTGAGAAATTTGAGTAAAAGCGTTGGTGGTATGCGACAATACAGTCCAGTCTAGATCAGATCTCCCGCTAATAACCAGACCGCTGGACTCTGGACTCCTTACTTTCCTTCAACCTCTTCTTCTTCACATCTTTTGTTTGTTAGTCCCCCACTCGTCGTCCCCCACTCGGCTGTATTACGATTACAATATTGTAGGTAGTATTATTATTGTTGTTATTATTACTATTATTTTGTTGATTTTTTTTTTTTTTTTTTTTTTTTTTTTTTTTAAAAATTTAAATTTTATTTATTATTAAAAAGAAATAAAAAATAAAAAAAAATAAAACCCATAAAAATTTATTTAGATTTTTATTTTGGGGGTTTTAAAAAATTTTTTAGTGTTTTTGTTTTAATCTTAGTGGATTGTTTTAATTTTTTTTGTGTGTGTGTGTTTTTTAA